>OY101442.1:64707469-64848405 GCA_956483585.1 Gymnocheta viridis | reverse complement strand
GAGACGGACATAGGATACTGTTTATCCCGTTCGACAGCGTTCCCGTGTGGCTTGACACAAAACGTCAGTCACTATAAAACGTGGTATAAAAAAAGAATCAGACTTGGAATAATAAAACGTACATGCCAGCTATGTAATGGACGTATGGATGACAATTTGATTTTTGTAATAAATCACTATTAAAACTATTTCTATTAAATAAATAACAATCATAATGTAATGGTAAAGCCATTGCCTATTTAAATAAAAAGTGAAGTGAACTATAAAAGGTGGTAAACCAAAAACGCATCAGACTCGGAATAACAAAACGCGCATCTCGAACAGCTAGGTAATTTTGTCTATGAATGAATGGTTGAAAATTAGAGTTTTGAAATAAATTTTTAGGTGAATTGAAGTGAAGTGTAATTAACAATGAAGCGACCAAGACGATCGAATTTTGACAAAGCCGTAATGGATGGATACGAAACACTGCAAATGAAAGGACTGAAGAAGAACAAGAAATTGCACGTGAACAGCGCCGCGTTAGTATGGCTCGACTTCGTGCTTCTCAATCACAAGAGCAAAGTGAGGCAGCCCGTGAAACGGCTCGGTTGGCAATGCAAAATCGTCGAGCGAACAACAGAAGTCAACAAATAGATAATTTGCGACGCAGACAAAAAAAAATTTATCAAGTGCTGATTTGAATCGAGCAGCGTTTCGATACGATTGTAGCAATGATTACACCTTGCATCCTAGCGTTTGCATTGGGCAAATGGACGTTGTTTGCGAGTATTGTGGTGCATTAAAGTTTTTTGGAGAAACGCCCGGATTATGCTGCCTGAGTGGTAAAGTGAAATAGCCATTGTTGACTCCGCCACCTGAGCCATTGTATTTCATTGCTATGTGGCGAAACACCAGAATCACGCCACTTTCTTGCAAACACTCAAAAATACAATGGTTGTTTCCAAATGACGTCATTTGGGGCAGATACTATCGAAGAACGAGGATTTATTCCAACATTTAAGGTATTTATTTTTGTACTTACATAGAATATAGTTAAAGAATAACTTACTTTACTTATTCGTACGTATTATATTTGCTAATTCTGAACTCTTTTCTCACACTGGTTTTTATTTTCTAGATACAAGGACAGATTCACCATCGAATTGGATCATTACAAATATATTTCATGGGCAACATGGAAGAACAACTTGATCGAGGTCGAAAGATCAATGCAGGAATGAAGCGAGCAATTCTTCAAGACTTGCAGCAACTGCTTCATGAACATCATGCGTTGGTCAGGTTGTTTAAGAGTGCTTTAGAACGCATGCCACATGATGACAATAAAGTTGTCATCAAAGCAGATAAACGACCATCTGGAACACACGAACGCACATTTAACGCTCCAACAATAGATGAAGTTGCTATCCTGATTGTTGGTGAACAATTGGAAACGAGCGATATTGTGCTTACACGTCGCGATACTGGGCAACTGCAACAAATATCTGAAACACATCGATCATATGACGCATTGCAATACCGCATTGTTTGTTCTTGCGCCTGATAATAAAACAAAAAATGTCGTGTATCACAAGGTACTTAAGTGAAGAGCAACCTATGTACTAAAATACAGAAATAATAATGAATGATTAATGTAGGTACTTAATTTTTTTGTATTTTCTAATAAAAAAAACTTAATAAATTAAAAAATTTGGTTATTTATTGCCTTTAAGTCGGAACAGAGTTCGCCGGGTCAGCTAGTTTATTTATAATATTCAATAAAAAAATAAAAAATAAGTTGGATCAGTTTCAAAATATTTTGGTTGGTCGACTGTTTCTGGGACTTGCCCATATATTGAAATTGACAAATTTCATGTCAAAAGTAACAAATTGTCTTAGGAAAGTATATTTCTCAGCTAAACATAATTTCCATCTTTTATTGTAGAATTTTCTAATTGTATATTCGATTTTTCTATTTGCATTCAGAAATTTTAATGTGTAAATACTTATAGGTTGTGTTTTTTTCGTGAGTATTTCGTGAGCGTGAGTTTTCGTGATTGTGACTAACTTTTTTCCCACTCACGTGAGATTGAGTGAACGTGAGCCAAAAATATGAAGTCGCGCGTGAGCGTGCATGAGTGAGATTTTTTATCGTGAGCTAGAGTGAAAAGTCACTCACGATCCCATCTCTAGTTTGAATAAAATGATGAAGGTTTCAATGAAACACAACTTCAATTGCTTAGCCAGTAGAAGTATAACACAAATAAAAAAGTAAGGTTATATAGTATATAAGAAGTGTAGTTTAACTCCGAAAGCAGCGGCTCTACACGATGTTAATGTTTAATGCAAAAAAAAAACCGCCAAAGATTTAAACGTATATATGTATGTATATGTGTTAAGTATGTATATACGCTCATAAAATTCTTAATTCCTGTACATCCAACTCCCGCCAGAAAAATACCATCAGCAAACAACACCTTCCAGGCATACGGGAAAGTAAGATGAAACTTCCGCAAATAAAGCAATAAACAGCCAATACAGGTACAAATGTTCTCCTCAGTAGTAGCAAAATGTATATACATACATACATATATACATACATATATGATAGATGCATGTGACTACTACATACATGCATACAAATGTATATGTATATGAAATACACTTATGAAGATTTTTTATGTAAACGCGAAGTAATTCAGGCACTCCTTGTCCACAAGGAATAAACTCCTCCAAAACTGACAAATGCGTCAACCAATTATGTAGTTTGTACACTAAGAGAAAAGCTACGGGATAAAATTAAGCTGTGTCGTGCTTGTTTTAAGAATTGTCTAATTTTATAGAAATTAAGCCTGAACAGCTCTAAAATCTTAAAACAAGAAATAAAATCTTGACTTAAGAATGAAATTCTTGATTTTAGATTACATCGAGAAAGAAGTTCTTACTTTAAAACTGAAAATTCTTAAAACAAGCCCGACGTACTTAATTTTATCCGAAACGATTTAAAATTAAGAAAACACTTTGTAAGCGGTGATTTTGTTTAGTTTTGATTTTCTTTAAGCGTGTATTCTTGTTAAAGTGAAAAAATAATTCGTATTAATAGAAAATACAAATATAGTTAATTTTGTTGAAAACTCTGAAAACAATTGGATGACTGTAGCAATTGAAGCAGTTGTTCCGGGGGAAGAAACAATTGAATGCGGGTCGGGTTTCGCTATAGAAACTTTTCAAAGTGAAAGCTGTGTGTGCCATTGGAAAATTCAAATCGGTTTTTGCTTTTGAATGTGGACACAGGACGGTCTCCATTCTGTGCCGAAAACGAAGATGAGGAAAATTTGAGGAAACTATTGAAAGAATTCGATTTGGAATCTGTCTATGAATATTTAAAGGGTGAGTTTTTTGTATTATATTGTATGTTCAATGAATTTTTTATTTAATGTTATATTTAAGCTGCACAAGTGACTTATAGAAGCTTACAATTCATGCAAAAAGAGGACATGAAGGAAGCTATTCCACCGTTAGGGTTGCGTATGGAATTCCGCGAAAATTATTAATTTGGAAGAAAAAAAAGGTAAAAATTACGCTGATGAAAATTCAATGATACAAAAATATACAAAGATATTTTCCATAGTTTGGAATAGATGAAGGTACCATGTCCATGCCATCGAAAGTAGAGGAATGGCTGGAAACTGTTCAATATCCAAAAAAACACTTCCTTAAACTACTCATCTGCAAATTTATCAGTCTATGAAAAGTTGCTGAATAAAAATTTAAGTGTCATTTTAAATGAAACGTCAAAAGGAAAGAATATCATCGAATTTTAAAAACAAAGCAAAACTTAACAAACGAATATAGGAATGAATTGATAAACGTCATCGTAGAAGAAGTGATCAACAACAACATTACTCTCCATGCAAAAGATTTTTTGCTGCTAGTTAATGAAATAGTGGGTGTTTTTCCTAATGAAAGACTGTTAAGGTAAGCAATTCAGGCGCTTTATACATAAACATAACGAAAAATATTTCTTCCTTTTCATAAAGGATTATTATTTTATACCAAGACAAGGTCGAAAAAATCCGAGTGGTAAACTTTACGCCAAATACAAAAATAGAAGGTCAAAGAAACAAAAACTTATGACTGACGACGTTGAAAAAAATAGCTCTGATAAAGATTCTTCTACTGAAACTTTACGAGGTAACACTGAACCTGAAACTGAAAAATCAAACACTTTTAGCTTTTAAAACATATTTAAGCAGGGACAGCTCTGACTGGAATGAAGTTTGCGAAAAATGGAAATTAACTTTTAAGATGCGTCAGGAGGACTTAAGCGAAATGGGAAGCATTGAGTTCTTTAATTCTTGGCCTAAATTATCAGATTCTAGAGCGCCCGCTTTGGTAAATAATTGTTCAGAAGCCTTCTATTTTAGCTACATATAATTTAATTTTATCAAAATTTATTTCAGATCAAAATCGATTTTGATTTATTGTATCCATCAAAAGCACAATTATTATATTCAAAATGGAAGGATTTTAAGGTAAAACTAATGCTGTATTACGAAAGCAACATTCGAAATGATTTTTGTAGGCAACAATTTTCGAATGCAAAATTAACTGAAAATAAAGGTAAGACCTCATATAAATAAAGTTAAGACTAAATGTTAATATTTTCCAAATTTCTGTTCATAGATGCTCAGGATTATATATTGACTATACTCCTTAACTCCGTGCTGCCATCCCCAACCCGGTTCAGAAACTGCTCAGGAAAACTTAACAAAAAGGCAACTATAGTGGACGCAGAGGAAAGTTTCGCTTTGAGATTGACATCAATTAATAACTACCAGCGACAAATCGACGAAATACTAACTAAATACTACACAGCTAAATTAACTGTACAACCTTTCCTTTTGGTAGAAGGGTTATCGGATATGGATATAAAAGGTTTCTATGTTTATTTTGACAAAACTTTATATAAATTTGATTCGTTTATAGAAAGTTTAGACGTGTTCTTTAAAATTGTTCAAGTGTTTAATTTGACATATCCTCACGCCTCTCAATTACCATGGCTTTTTGTACAACAATTTTTTTTTGAAATTAATACTACATTTGCTTGTATACAATGAAGAATGTTTAAATGACAGCCCCAACTAAAAAATATGACTATTCGCTCATGGCGTTACCAGATCAGATGTTTTAAATTTTTTCTGCATAAAATTATAAATCATATTGTTAATCATGCAATATTGATGTATAATCTAAGTCTATTTCTAATAAGTATCCAAATGCTGAACCATACCTACCATAATCTAAATTGGAACTTTAAAAATGGCTAAAACCATTAAAAGTTTCTCTATGGTTGATACTGAGAGATATCATATTCGTATAAGTGGTTTACATTTAAATAAATCAGGTATATAATTCTTTTATTTTGTACAACCATAATACTAATACTTCGTATAATAAAATTATTGATAATTGTTAAAAAACTTCTAATTTTTTCTAATGTTTTGAAAAGATCTTGTGTATTATTCCAGAGGGTCTAAGTTGTAGATGCATTTACTTTTAAGAATTATTAAAATATTATCTATATTAGGTGTCCTAGTCAACATTTTGAATATTTCTCGTTATGTAATTCTCAATCCGTAATTTAATAACAACCAGAAAACTTTCCAGAATCAAAAAATTTTTTGAGTTTAAAATAAAAAAAAATACAGTCAATTTTTGACCGTTACCGTGTGCAAACGTGCAAAGTTCTAAGTTCTCAAAAGTTTTAAAAACAATAACACAAAAACAATAAACTTTTATAGTTTAAAAAAAATACACTTGTTATAAAAACAAAATAAAATATATTGAAATAAAATAAAGAAATTCCATTAGGCAAAAACAATTTACATTGCTATCAGTATGACTGATGGTAATGAAAGTAGTGATCTTGATGAAATATGCTGGCAAGTAGTCGTGCCTAAAGCAAAAAAACGTAAGAAAAGTGAATCGCCAAAAATATTTTTAAACAAACGAAAAAATCCCAACAACAACATATATAATAATGCATTTATTGCTAGTAATGTTTCTGCATCTACATCACACAACAACAACTCTACTGCTCATGCTCTAAAAAATGCCAACAACAACGCAAACAGCTCTAAAACCCTCGAATCAAATAAAGCAAAAATTGTAAATGATAATGTAAGTCAGAATATGTTCAGTATTTTAAATCAAAATAATAATCACAACAACGATGATAATGATGTCACTGATGATGACGATGAAGAAGCAAATGTTATAGTTCCTAAACCTCCACCAATTATCATACCGAACGTTACAGATATTAGCGCAATGGTTAAAAGTTTTTCCAAATTAAAAAACGTCTTATTCAATTACAAAAGCCTTAGGGACGGCCAAATAAGAATTATGACTAAGGATATAACATCATACCGATCACTCTCTGCTTTCTTAAATGATAAAAATATCGAGTTTCATACATATCAAAAAAAAACAAGATAGATCATATAGAGTAGTCGTTAAAAACCTGCATCCTTCAACACCAACTGAAGAAATTAAAAATGCGTTTGAAAGAGTAGGACACAAAATAAGAAACGTTACAAATATAAAAAGTAGAATTACTAAGCACTCCCTACCAATGTTTTTTGTTGATCTAGAACCAAACCCAAATAATAAAAATGTGTATGACATTAAAACACTTAACAATGCTATTGTTAGCATCGTACCACCACTGAAAACGAGAGATATTGTTTAATGTCATCGATGCCAAGAATTTGGCCATACCAAAACCTATTGCAGAAAATCCGTTAATTGTGTAAAATGTGGCTTAGGTCACTTGACTGTTGACTGTACCAAAGATGAAAGTACTCCACCTAAATGTATAAATTGTTTACAAAACCATCCAGCAAGTATATAAGCAATTATTAAAGAAAAAATTACAACAAAATTCACTCAATAGACGTGAGCACCCTAACTTTAATAATTATGAATATTCGAATGTAAATAAGACGAGTTATTCAAATAATAATACTATGTACTCTGCAATTTTAAAAAATAATCAAACTAATTCGCTGGAAAAGCTAGAAAAATTAATACAGGATCAGATAGAACTAACCAACAAGCTGTTAAACATGATAACAGTCTTAGTTACGAAATTATGCAATTAAATTTAAACATCGCAATATGGAATGCTAATGGGCTTTCCAACCATTTACAGGAAGTAGAAATATTTTTAAAACTACATCACATTGATATTATGTTAGTGTCAGAAACACATTTTACCACTAGGACATATTTTAAAATACAGGGATATGAATTGGTAACAGCGAATCATCCCGACGATAGAGCTCGTGCTGGAGCCGCAATATTAATAAAATCTTCGATCAAACACGAAATTTTAGATGAAATAAGAGAACCATACCTTCAAGCCGCTTGTATAAAAATTAGTTCTGATGTAAATGATATTGCTATTTGTGCAATTTATTTCCCACCCCGGTTTTCAGTTAAATGTCAACAGTTCGATCCATTATTTAGTCAATTGGGGCCACGTTTTTTAGTTGGAGGAGACTTCAACGCCAAGCATCAATGGTGGGGTTCCAGATTAGTTAATCCTAAGGGAAGTGAATTGTATAAATGCATTAGAAATAACAACTTGTCTGTGTTATCCACGGGAAGTCCAACATATTGGCCCTCTGATCAGAGAAAAATACCGGATCTTCTTGACTTTGCTGTTTACTCTGGCATTTCTAATCATTTACTTCATATAACACACGTTGACGAATTAAGCTCAGATCATACACCTCTAATAGTATGCTTCAACACTCTTTTGCAGTCTCAAATATATAAGAACAATATAATAAATTCTAAAACTGATTTAATGTCATTTGCAACTTTGATTGAACGGAATCTAAATCTTAATGTATCCTTATCGTCTGCAGCAGAAATAGCAAATGCAATAGAAAAATTTAATTACACAATTCATGATTCCGGTTTTGTATCTACTCCAAATCCTGTAAGTCGACAAAGAATTGATCATTTAAATCTTACATATGAAATAAGAGATCTATTGAGAAAAAAAGGAGACTCAGAAAAATTTGGCAAATTAGTAGGAATCCTCGTGACAAACAAATCTTTAATAAAGCAGCGAAAGACCTTAAAATTGCACTTAACAACTGGAAAAATGAACAGCTGGATAATTTTTTGTATAACCTCGACCCTAACAGCAACAAAAATAACGAGTTTTCCTTGTGGAAAGCAACCAAATATATTAAACGACCAGCTAAAAGAAATGTTCCAATTAAAGACAGTGATGGGGTGTGGTGTAAAACCGATAAAGCTAAAGCAGAGACATTTGCTAATCACCTGCAAAACACATTTCAGTGTCATGAAAATACAAGTATTGATAATGAAATAGTTAATTTTCTCAACTGTCCCTGCCCTATGGATTGGCCGATAGGACACATATCAGTTAATGAAGTTAAAAACCAAATCAACAAAATTAACTGTCGCAAGGCTCCTGGTTACGATAGTGTAGATGGAAAGGTCGTTCAAGCACTTCCAAAAAAAAGGTGTCATATATCTAACGTCGTTATATAACGCTATATTAAGACTAAACTATTTTCCCACTCAATGGAAATGTGCAGAAATCGTAATGATTAACAAGCCAAATAAGCCAGAAAATCTAGTTACATCGTACAGACCGATAAGTTTACTGGTCATATTCGCTAAAATATTTGAAAGAATATTTTTAGAAAGATTAATGCCAGTTTTAGACAAATTGAACATTATTCCTGAATACCAATTTGGTTTTCGAAAGAAGCACGGCACTCCAGAACAATGCCATCGTATCGTTGCCTATATACGAGATACATTGGAAAACAAAAGATATTGTTCAGGAGTATTTCTTGATGTACAACAAGCTTTTGATAAAGTTTGGCATACCGGTTTATGTTTTACGTTAAAAAAAATACTTCCAACACCTTTTTATTTGCTGTTAAAATCTTACTTAACAGATAGAAGTTTTTATGTTAAATTTAACACAGAGATTTCTAAAATATATAACATAAAATCTGGAGTCCCACAAGGCAGTGTACTTGGACCAATTTTATACACAATTTTTACGTCAGACATGCCAATTAATGATAATGTTTTAATCGCCACATACGCAGATGATACTGCAATTTTAACATCTCGCAACTGCCAGATTGATGCATCAAATGCAGTACAAACTCAACTAAATGAACTACAAATATGGTTGAATAAATGGAAAATTAAAGTCAACACCGAAAAGTCATCTCACGTATCGTTCTCATTACGACGAGGTAATTGTCCTGCAGTTCTTCTCAACAATAATGTAATACCACAAAAAGAATCGGTTAAATATCTGGGTATACATATTGACAAAAGATTGACATGGAAAACTCATATTAAAACAAAAAAACAACAGTTAAATATTAAAACGAAAAAACTATATTGGTTACTTAATCCAAAATCAAAATTAAGCTTACAAAACAAAGTTCTTATATACAAATCAATTTTAAAACCAGTTTGGACTTACGGCATTCAGCTTTAGGGTACAGCCAGCAATTCAAACATCGAGATACTGCAAAGGTACCAATCAAAAGCTCTTAGGTCAATTGTTAACGCTCCATGGTACGTGTCAAATAACACAATCCACAAAGATCTACACATTCCAAAGGTCAAAGATGAAATTCGGAGATACAGTGAAATCTATCTAGAAAGACTGAGTCAACACGTGAACCCATTAGCTATTGCTCTACTAGATGACACAGACGAAACAAGAAGACTTAAAAGGCACCACATCCTGGATTTGCCGTTTCGAAACTAACTATTTTAACTTTTTATCATTATTTTTAATTATGTATGTATGTATTTTTTACTTTTGTAGTACGTACATATATCATTTATATTATATATAAATATGTGCATAAACTAACTATATTTTGCCTTATGTTGTTCTCAATGGAATTCAACATAATACGTTATATTTTTCACCATATCAAATTTACTTATTATCCTTGATTGGATAGATTGTAAATAAAGAATTACAAAAAAAAATTAAAATAAATGTATAGAAATGTGATTTTTAGAAATAGTATTTAAACGATTCATTTTATTTTATGATTATTTTTATGTAAATTATATGTGTATATATATATATATCCCATACAAAAAGTATTGAAGAATTTTTAGAACGTTTTATTAAATGCTGTTGTTTTAAAACAAGCAACTTCATATATATTAATTGTACATAGCAAAATCAAAAGTTTCTGACCTTCCTTAACAAAAAAATGTTTTCCACACTCCTTAATATAGTAATCAGCAGTCAATACAATACTATTTTTAAGTAAATAAGCAAATCAATGTGATGCAAAATCAAGCAAAATTAATAAAAAAAAATTTCGGTTTAACTGAGTAGAACTATCATGTAGTTAAAGAGCTTCAGTAATATTCACTCTGCTCAACAATATTAAATTTTTTTTTGGTACGCTTCAGAAAAAAGACTGAGAGACGTACAAATCAATCGTCACCCACAGCAATGGGGAAATCAACACACATCTATAGAAAATCATTATCAAAGAAAATCTCTAATTTTTTTAACTGTATATTTTTGTTTTAAAGTTTCTTCTCAATAAATAGATACATTTCGTTATATTCATATAACAAGATACTATACCAATTTTAAGATTTAATACTTCCGTTCTAAATATACTTACTTTGATTCGGTTAAAAGTAAATTAAGTAATAAATATATATTTGCAAACTAATACAAACAGTTTAAAATTAAATCTCAATTGCCTCCCCGTAAGTAATTTTAAAATAAATCAATATAATCAATATCGATTGATTCATTTTTTCGCTCTATATAATGTTTCCCAAGCACACGTTTTTATATTATTGTTCATAATATTCTTCCCATCATCAGAATAACTAAATACCAGTAATACTTTATTTAATTTTTGATATAGTTGTGATGTGTTTTAAATCTAAATGAAAGCGTTTCATATGAGATTGTTTATTATTAATTGTAAATTTTTTGATAGTTACTTTTTAACCAATTTCGATTTTTTATCATCTCCGAAATCAAGACTATGGATGATTGAACATCATCGGGAATATTTTGGATTCAACTAAACACTTGTGAAATTCAAATGTTGTATACATATACAAACAACAATTATTTTCACAAGATATGAAATATAATATTTAAAAAAAAATTATTCTGTAGACCGTCAAGGAATCCGAGAAATAATATTTATAAATAAATAAACAAATAAAGTCAAGCCTATTTTGTAGAGTTAATAAATGTTGAAGTAAGCAGAATTAAAACAAAAACAAAGAAATAAAAAAAAATATACCATATCGACCACAACACAATCATACAAATACACCTACATAAAGAAGTGACGACATCATACACATTAGGGCTGTTCAAAAAATTTTTTTTTTTAATTTGATTATGCATAGTAGCTTATTTTGTTCCTTTTTTATAAACATTGCTTTGTGCAAAAACTCAAACAAATCGAAAAATATTTAGGGGTTGCTCAAAGGACTTCTTTTTATTGAACTTTAATACATATAATCTAAGCAAAATGTGCTAATCAGCATTACATAAAAACCACTTAACACAATCTAAAATGCATTATGATCTTGTTATCGCGGATTATACGCTTTAAGTGTAACTTTTCGAGCATCGGGAACTCTCTTTCTGTGATCCTCTACCACCTGAATTAATTTCTGCATTTCTGTCTCATTCTTCGTAATAGATTCGTTGAAGGCAGACTGCTGCATCGTTAACCACTCTCAAAGAATCAACAATGTGCTTGGCTTCTTGGAATTTTGGTGATTCATTCCACGAATCGGGATCAATGTTGAGAAATTCCAGATCAATATTTAAGGCATTCAGAGCACAGACAGATGTATAATTTACCAGATTGTGGAAGCTTTTGCTCTCTAACCGATCGCAGCTATTCAGCTTGATTCCTCTTTCTGTCCAGTCTTTCGGGAAACTTTCAATATTATTTAACTCGTTTGCCAGCATTCGTTTCTCCTGAACTGGAAGTTTATCGGAAAACAAGGAAAGAGGAATCAGCTCGGGCCCAAGATACCACAAGTGAGATTTTAGCTTCTTCATTGCTGCTTCTGAGACAATCGCATTCACAGTTGAATACTGTTTTATTTGTTTGAATAGACGCAAATCATTTACTGGAGCATCACTTGCTTTAGGACAAGAAATCCACGCTTTAACGTAAATGAGGCACGCGAACAAACAAAATTCGGTGAGATTCTTCTCCTCTTTTACCGTTAGCTTAAATTCTGCTCGAAAAAGAAAAATCTTCAAACAGTATATCACTTTTGCCATCCATCTTGCCATGTGGTATGCACCAGGAATCTTGAAACGATACTGATCTGCTGTGGGTAACTCCCCTAAAAGTAATAAACAAAGTTCCACCATCTCTTTGTAGTCATCTCGAGGCATGTATTCTTCTTTTGATAATAGAATACCCTTGAGAAAAGAAGTTACTTCCTTTTTCAGATCTTGTAGGTATGGCGTGCTTAGGGGTTTATCGTCCAAGAGCTTGAAGTTCTGATGATTGATTTTTGCCCAACCTTGCTGAAATCGTTGAAAAAGTGATATATTAGGACCTTTGGATGGTCCAAACAACACTGAAAACACATTTGCAACAATCAGCTCGTGAATGTGATGTCTACAAGCAAAATATAATAAGTTCCTGCCCATCTGTTTCTCAAGAAGAACACACGCTCCATTTGTAGCTCCTGTATTTGCAGCAGTTGTATCGAAGCTCATTCCAATAATATCATCCACAACTTCCCATAGGACAAGAAGCTGGAATGTTGCTTTTGCTTGTGCGTCTCCCGTTCCTGAAGATATTTTGGAAACGCCAAGTACTTTTTCTAGATGATGGCCCGTGACAACTACAGGTAGCCGATCAACATTTGATTTTGGGTCCTGTTTGTTTGTACTGTCTTTCATCACTTTACCATCCCAATGAACCAATAGTGGTGGCTTTTCAATAGTAAGGAAACCTTCTCTCACAGACATGTCAATATAAGATCGATGAGCTGCTCGCTTTCTTTGTACAGTTGAACGAGATAAGAAACCATCATCCAGATCTTGCCCATCAGCTTTTGCAATTGCTGCAGCCAAGATGGTGAACTAAGTATCAGAAAGATTTATACGATCCAATGTTGATGTCACATCAGGAGAAGCAAACATGTTCTGGATAATACGTGATTTGTGTGGATGGCTATCTCCAGATGACACAAAAATGTTGTTAAGTTGTTTCCGATAATACGTTGGTATTTCAATTTCATAGCTTGCGTCAATTTTATCATATTCCATATTCTCTTCCTCACCATCTTCGTCGAGATTTTCAAGTGCGCTAAATGTAGTAGTAGCAGCTGTCTTTCTTACCTCTTCACGTCGTTTTCTTTCTTCTTTTTCTTGTTTCCGTTCCTGGATCCGCAGTTCCCGTATTGCCAATTCCGTGTCCAGTCCAGCCATCTTCATCTTTCTACTTCCTCGCTGATCCTTTAGAAACACTTCATCTTCTTCAATTCTGATTTTGCTTTCAGCTTCCTTATGTGCGATATCGAAAAGCAGTTCAATTTTGTTTGAGAACGTATTTTCTCTAGTACTCTGTGCCTCTGAAACTCGTGATTTGTTTTTCTTCAGCAAATTGTATTCCTCAACAAGATATTTCATTTTAGAAACGATGTTTGGTTGGAAAGCCATTGGGATACGAGCTTTGTCCCAAATTTCCATTAATTCTCCTGTAGTGGACTTCAGACTTTGTGGAACAGTTTTTTTAAGGGTTTTGTGGTGATGGAGAAAAGTTTTTAAGACATCAGATGCGGTTGGAAGTACATTCAAGGGAAGATTAGGTACTGGCTGTCCAATTAACCAGATATTTGTTTTGAGTCTCGTCTTAGTAGCAGCAGTTGTACTTGAAGCCATTATAAAGCGCAATTAATATTATAGCAAAACGTAAAAATTGTTAAAACACTATTCAAAAACCGTACGCTACACACAATTGACAAAGCTATGAATATTTTGTCAGAATAGTCTAGTATGCTTGTTTCTCAAGCGTCAACTTCAAACTGACTACTCGGCAAATGAGAAGGAGAAACACTTGCTGCTTTGTTGACTTTTTTTTGTGTAAAGAAAAGAAACTGAGTAATAGTTACGCACTTTACTTGCTGTTACCAAGCAGCGAACTGCCGAGGCGACGTTTGCTTATGCAGCGAAGCAAAGTAACGGTTTTAAAACGAATTGTTATTGTTTGAAGACATTGATTAAAAAAATACGTAGGAAAAAACAACAAGTATGTAAGTGTGTTTAGAACTTGTTTACAGTGGGTCTTAAACAAATATTACAATCATGATCAATTTCCAATTCACAAATCGACACCAGAGCAACCTCTAAACGTTGTTCGATTGAATATATGCACTCCAAGTGGCACAAAATAAGCTACTATGCGTTTAGATCCGATAAAAAAATGTTTTTCCCACTATGTCGTGAACAGCCTTAATACACATACACACGTGATGACGTCAGTGATGACGATAGTCCTAAAATAAATAAACATATATACACACATTCTTTGTCAGCATAATATTTCTCTGGCTCCACGGCAAACATATTTGCGAATATGATAAAATGATAGTGATCTAGCTACGCTTTCAGGTCCTTACCATGAAAAATTCCCAATGATTTTCCTTGTAATGTTTCTATTTCGTATAAACTATTTCCGACCACTCTGGCGATTCTGCACTTTAGAAATTTCCTACATAGCTTGGCGGATACTTGTTTTGTGCAATCCGACAACTGGAAGTTCCTGCGGAACACTTCCTGTCCCACTCTAAACTTGGTGATTCTTACGCGCTGATTATATCTAGTAGCATTACTCAGATAGCTTTTGTGTAAGCCCTCCTTCAGCTTATCCCTTACAACTTCTAAGAACTCATGTCTATTTTCGAATCTCATTTCGGGGTCGTCTATAACTTCTAGTTTCCTTGCTAATTTGTATGTGGACGCATGTGTTATCATGTTTGTGCCGAAAAGGGCAAAATACGGAGTCATTCCAATCGCTGAATGCACTGCTGATCTAAGCGCACATTCTATTTCGCATAAATGCAAGTCCCACTCGTTATGATTTTTCCCCAGATATGAACGAATTGCTGCTAAAATTGACTGGTTAACGCGTTCGGACGCATTAGCCTGCGGTGCGTACACTCCCGTCTTACAGTGGTTAATTCCGAATGCTTTCATTAGCTCGCTAAATTCTTTACTGACAAATTGTGGTCCGTTATCCGACACTAAGGTTTCAGGACAGCCGAACTTATAAAATACTTCTTTAACAAGAAAATCTACGACGTTGCGTGCATTAGCTTTGGACATTGCTTTTAACAAGACGAATTTGGTCACGTGGTCTAGTACGATGAATATATAGCAATTTCCACGCTTCGATCTGACGTAGGGACCTAAAAAATCTACATACACGCGCTGAAAAGGTCTCCCTGCATCTGCTTCTTTTCCCATGGGAGGTTTAAGTATTGTATTTGCGGGTTTACACTCCTTACAAGTATCACATTGGTTGATATAGTTTCTAACTTGTATGTTAAGACGAGGCCAGTAAAAGTACTCACGAATTCTCTTGATTGTTTTGCACATTCCGCCGTGCGCGGCGTTAGGTGGACTATGTGCGTTTTGTATTACTTGCGTGGTTAATGAAGGTGGAATCCACAGTTTCCAGGTATGATCTTCTAACGCCACATCGCCATTGTAAAAGCTGGTTCGTTTGTACACCAAGTTGTCTACAACTCGCACATCGGGCAAACTTGCTTTCTCTTCCTGCACTACCCTAAGTAATTCCTTATAATCTTCCGAAGTGAACTCTGCTGATGACAAATCAACAAACGGGTTATTAATTACTTCTAATGCGTCTATAGTGAATCTTGATAACGCGTCTGGGACAACATTCTGAGATCCCTTTCTGTGCTTTATTTCTAACGCATACGACTGTAACTCTAAGCTCCAGCGGGCTAGTCTTCCGGTTAAATCCTTCTGTGCCATTAACCATTTGAGGCTAGAGTGGTCTGTTATGACCACAAACTGCATTAGCTCAATGTACGGCCGGAATCTTTTGATCGCTGACACCACAGCCAGGCACTCTCGTTCGGTCACCGAATAGTTTTTCTGGGCGGCCGTCAACTTTTTAGAATAATAAGCTATAGGATGTTCTGCTCCATCAGAATCCTCTTGGAAAATTACTGCACCTATCCCCACGTCGGATGCGTCGCATTGTATGAAAAAGGTCTTGTCGAAGTCGGGGTGTGTTAATACTGCACTCGTAATTAAGCAGGATATCAACTGGTCAAACGCCAATTTCGCATCGTCTGTAAACTCAAATTTTTATCCTTTCTTAAGAGTGTCGTTTATAGGAGCAGTTATTGTGGCGTAGTCACTGATGAACCTCCGATACCTACCGGTGGTACCCATGAAACTTCTTACTTGTTTTGTTGTCGTTGGATATTTAAAATTTCGAATGGCGGCGATCTTGTCAGGATCCGGCTTAAGAACTCCCTCCCCCACTATGTAACCTAAATACTTTAATTCTTTGCAACAGAATTTTGACTTTTCAAGGTTTATCGTTAAACTCGCGCTTTTTAAGCATTGTGCCACTTCTTCGAGAAGTTCGACGTGCTCAGCGAAATTGAACGATACCACTAACAAATCATCCAGGTAGACGAAAACACGCTCGCGAAGGCGAGCTGGAATCACTTTGTCCATTAGGCGGCATAACCGTTGGGCAGCGTTACAAAGCCCAAACGGCATTACCGTGAAATGGTACAAAGGCCTTCCAGATACTGGAGACTGCTAGCGGTATCTGCCAAAATGCATCTTTTAAGTCTATACTCGAAATGAAGTGTGTGTCTCCCAGTCGGCTCAACAAACCTTCTATATGTGGGAGCGGGTAGGCATCCTTCACTGTCACGTCATTCAGCCGGCGCGCATCCAGACAAATACGCACTTTCTCTCCCTTTTGAACCAATGTTACCCTATTGTTCCACGGGCTTTCACTCGGCTCAATGACGCCTAGCGAAATCATCCTGTCCAGCTCTGCATACATTAGCTGCTGAACAGCTGGTGAGACAGGATAATGTCTTTCCTTTATTGGTGTCGCTGATCCGGTATCTATAACGTGCGTTTCTAACGAAGTCTTTCCTAGCCCTTTGCTCTTGAAGGATGGAAAGTTTGCGATTCCTTTGTCTAAAACTTGTTGCCGCTCCGGCGATAATTGATGCCTCCTAGGAAATTCCGGAACCACTTCATTCTCGGTGTCATCTGTGGATAAACCATTGACTTCGAAACGAATTAGATCAAACATTTTAATAAAATCTACGCCTAGAGAAAGTTTTTGTTTAAGAGCTGGTACCAGGTAAAAATCTATAACCTTCGAACGCCCATTAAATTCTATTGGAACCCTAATACGACCTATTATTTGACTTGCCCTGCCGTCGGCTGTTAAAATTGACGAATTATAGGGATGTATTATCAGCTTTGCACTTTCGACGAAATCCAGGCATCCTTCACCTAAGCAAGACACTGTCGCGCCACTATCCAGCAGACCTTGAATCTCAATTCCATTTATTACTATTGAGGTGTATATGCGACTATCTGGTTTCTCGATTAACCTCGCTGATGCGATTTCTCTACGCAGTAGATTCCTCTTCTGATAGCGCTGTCTTGTTTTAATTATCTTCTGCGCTGCTGCTCCGAAAATTTTCTTTCTTGCTATTTCATACTCTTGCATTCGTATGTGATACGGTTTACGAACAGGAATTTCGTAAGTGGAAAAGGTTTCGGTAGGGGTCGATTGGTGTTTAGGTAGAATCTGAATTCTCAAGCTGGTTTCTTTGTTCTCCCCAGATGGTGTTTCTGTTTCGTTAGATGTTAATATTATTGCTGTTGAGATGGTTGAAATAGGGTTGCTGCATTTTTCGAACGAGGCTCCAACCCTGTACGATGACTGTTCGCCTTTCGATTTCCCTGACAGTTTGGGCATTTTGGAGTTACGGTATTTTCTAAGCCGCATTTGTAATAAAACAAACCTCTTCTTTCCGATGCACATTCCATGAAAGTATGACCATCCTCCTTGCAATTCTAGCATGTGAGCTTACTATCTTTTACCACTGCGTCCACTGATTTCTCGTTGATGCTTTCTTGCTCAAAATCTAATTCGTTCACCTGCTTTCCTGCGTATCTAATGTTACTGGATCGTTGACTATTCAGCATATTTTCTGCTCTTCTTCCTTCTGTCCTAAACTGACTAAAGCCAAATGGCCTTACTGCAAAAAGAAGTTGGGTCATTGCCGGTTTTAGGTTGCTTTTCATTATTTCCACTAAGTCTTGCTCTCTTATGGGATTGGTTTGTTGGTTACGCAAATGAATGACTGCATTACAGAAATCATCGAATGTCTCTTGCGGTTGTTGTCACCTGACTAGAATCTTTCTTTGAATGTCAAAGTCACTTTCGAATCTATGAAAATACTTCACTAAGGCTCTCTTTAGCGTTGGCCAGTCACTTATATTATTATTCATTCTCCGATAATCCCAGAGCCAATCTAGAGCTGGTCCGCTAAGAAAATGGTGAAAACTACGTATAACTTCTGTCCATGAACATGAATAGTCGGACTGAAGAGTCTCTACCCTGAATACAAAATCTTCCACACTTGGCGTTTTCGACGTTCCATCAAATTTCAAACCCCATTTATCTGTTCTATGCGTCGTGCCGACATAATTATTTCGACCATTCCAATGGGTGTCCGGTTGTTGATGGTGTGCTGGTGATGGGTGCGAAAAAGGTGTAAATTGTTGTGGGTTTCCTTGAGGAGCAGGATAGTTGTAACGTTATCTGACATAGCTGCATTAGGGTTGTAGGGTGGTGGTGAGAATCTCGGAACTGAAGGTTGATGGTTTAGCGCTGCTTGATGTGCTACCCTTCGTTGCTGGTTATTCACGATATGATTACGCGGCATCGCATTCTGTGCGGCGACATTGTTTCTCGGCTGATTGTTGCTACTTCCCTGCCCTTCAGGTATCTGGGATATCGCCCTGATCGTTGCCTGTATGATACTGGGTATTAATGCTTCTATCCTAGCGTCTACCGACTGTAAAAGTTCTACTTGTCGCAACCCGGATAATGCTATTTGTTGTTTTTCACGCTGCCTTCCCAGAGGTCGAGATGGGCCAGCGGCATTCCTGAATTCCTGTCTGACTTCTCTTGCTGTTATGCTGCTGTATTCTGGTGATGGTATTGAACTATCTGAAGAGTTGTTCGCCGAATTTCCTCTAGATTCACTATTAGCCACTTGCCTGTTGAGCCAGATGCGTGCGGTGCGTCTGAATTTTGCGTTGGTGGTCTTCGGGATTCCGTTTCTGTTATGCCTAAACCAGGTGTGGACGAAGGTCTGGCTGATGCCCTACTCTGCGTTGTCGAAGCCGTGGTAGTGGTGTTTGTGGATGTAGAAACCACCGGTTCCATCGCTTTCAAGGTTTTTAACCCGCTACGGGTTTCTACCATTACCAAAGAAAGAAAAAAAATGTAGTTCCGATCGCCTGTCTATCCCCGATTACTTCCAGTGAGTGACAAATTTCAGTTGAGTGTATATAGTTTTCTAACCGCTACAAGTTCAAAACAGTAGCTGAAATATTTTACTTCCAAAGAGTTTAATGCGGAAGCGAAAAGCTTAACAAAAACCAACTACAATATGTTTTGCTGAGTCGATATCAACAACTGACGACGAAATTCATGTAAAAGTAAGCCACTAAAACAAAAGTGTTATTCAAATAGATTTATAAAGAACGCTTTGCTTCTTTACCTATTCGAAACAATACTAGCTAAAGCTGAAAGCGAAATCAAATTGTATATATATGTGTATGTGTAACAAATATGTATCAAATATAAAACTAAATAAAAATGGAAATAATAAACTCAAAATAAATTTGCTAATCGTGACACAAGTTCTGTGTTATGCAACGATCAACATAGCACATTCGTTTTATTATTTAAATTCACAATAAACGAAGATAACTCCTAGTCATTCAATTTCCTGAAATTACCCTATGTTGTTAATCCAGCATAGGATTTTCGATATTTATCTATGTAGGTCCGAAATGCTATAACTATTAAACTGTTAGCTAAACTCAAAAATTAAGCTTTGTACTGAACCAAAAAAATCGTTAATATCAGGAAGGTATTTGGATGGTGAAAAGAGCGAAAAATTAAAACACAAATGTTATTCTCCTGAGTTGAGTCGCAATTGTTCCATTTGACAATAAATTAAAAATAAACACAGAGGTCAATGTCGCAACGCGGCGTTGCTTGATGCAAACATCCGGGACTTACACTGAATTCTATGTTGGCCATTTAATCCGAAGAGTGTTGCTATCATTAGCTCTTAATTAAAAGCTGGTGATTCTAACCCTCTTCATCAAAACTTTGTCCTACTGAACTCTTGTCGCAAATGTACTGATCTTCTATCAGTCATGACATACACGAATTTCTTAGGACCCACTATATAGCTTGATAAATGCACTCTAATGGTATCACGTAACGTACACAATTGATTAATTATTTTAACTCAAAAACAAACTTTCTATTCGTGCCCCACGTTGGGGGCCATTATTAATTACTGTCACGTTTCAATTTTTGGCTGTCACCAAAAAAAGGAAACTCTCACCTACTGACTGCCACACTGGTAACTAACTTTTTAGGCGGCTACGGCTCGTCGGGCTTGGGCGGGTGTTCGTTGCAGTCAGCGGCGTGATCACAGGTAATAAATTGTACCAGTGTATACTAAAAAATCCGAAATATTGTACAAAAAAAGAGGGGTGAAAAGAAAGTACCTTCTCAGGAACCAATATATTGTGTTCTGTTCATTGGGAACAAAGATGTTTGTTGTCCCATGGCGGCCCTCCCCATTGATGTCTGTGATAGACACCATACCATGGTAGCGTTAATGGCATAAAAAAAATTCCGATACCCCTAACCGAACTCTTCACCTCCAAATACCTACCTTTGTTTTCCTTTTACCCTGACATAATTAAACGATCAAAACCTTCATTTGTTATTCAAGTACAAGCGTATATTCAAAAAAAATTTTTAGACTAATAAGTCTTTCTTACTAGTAAATGATATAATTACGACTTAAATTCAATTTATTCACAAAAGCGTCTTAAAATTACTTGCTTAACATTGCCGTACTCAAGCTGCCGACATTTTAGCGAGCGCGTAGCATACGGGGAATTAAACCGTTTCTCGTAATCCGCGAGGCGAAACAAAAAAAAGAACCCTAAATTAGCGCTAATTTATAGACTACCTTTTGCACTAGAACGTGTTGTCGTGACTAAAATATCGGTCACTCTGTACTTTCGTATAATAAAGACATAAATATACGTTAATTCTACGATCGCTAACATACCCTAGTAATGCTTAAATATATGGTGAAATAAGAAAATTAATGTTATTAACCTATACACGTGTGCCGAAGGTTATGAACATTCAGGTTGTATTGTAACAGATCTCAAACATTTTATACACTTCTGAATTACGGTATTAAAAATTCTAAAACTTTTGTTGTTGTGCTTCGTGTCGAAAGACAAAAACAAAATGGTTAAACGATTCCGACAAAATGTTGTCTAATCGGTCCGAACATTTACCACACGTGTAAACAGGCACTTTCCTTCTAAGGTTTTTCTTTTGTGGTTTTATTCAATAGCAAAAATAAATATAGTTGTTTGAGATGACTAATCTCGAAAGTAAAAATACAATACTACGCGCTAAGGAAAACGCTGATGGTTTAACCGCGACAAATTTACTAAATTTAGTCTCAAAATTATTATAAGTCGAACTATGTTTCTAAAATAAATATAATATGCATACATACATACGGATCCTTTTGCTTTGTTTAGTGACACTTATCGGGTGGTTGTTGTTGTAGTTGGTGGTTGTACCCTTAGTTTGTGGTGGAGGAGACAGTACTCGGTATGCCCGAGACACTGCCCTTAAACTGGCGAGGCTTTGCCTCCCCAGGAATTGCCTCACCTCAAACTACTGGTTATGTTCTGCCGGTAATGTTGTTGTTGTAGCCTGTGCTTGTTGTTGTTGTTGTATGGCCAGTTAATGTTGTTGTTGTTTGGCCGGTTAATATTGTACAGCCGGTTAATGTTGTTGTATGGCCGTTCAATATTGTACAGCCGGTGGTTGTTGTAAGTTTTTGTAAACGTTGGGTGTGGATTTTCTTACCTTTAATTTATTTAAAAGTTTCAAGCTGCGTGGAAATTTCGATGCCGGTTAATATTGTTGTTGTTGTAGTATAGCCGGTTAATATTGTTGCTGTAGCCTGTGCTTGTTGTTGTTGTTGTATGGCCAGTTAATGTTGTTGTTGTTTGGCCGGTTAATATTGTACAGCCGGTTAATGTTGTTGTATGGCCGGTCAATATTGTACAGCCGGTGGTTGTTGTAAGTTTTTCTAAACGTTGGGTGTGGATTTTCTTACCTTTAATTTATTTAAAAGTTTCAAGCTGCGTGGAAATTTCGATGCCTTCTGAGTGGGATTGGCGATACGGTAGTTTAGATGTTGATAACGTTCCCAATGAAATTTTACCTCCTTTTTTGTCACATACATACAACCATTAGCCAAATTCTACAATCTGGTGAATTCAATTGTATGGATATTGGTTGTTGATAGCCGGAGTGATCGTTGTGGCATCTATATGCTTTCCTTTTTCTATTCAGCTTGGTGGTGTTATAAGAGTTGTAAATTTTGCCTGGTTTGCTTATGAAAAGGATTGTTATAATTTGGACCGCCTCTATTGATGTGTTGTGGGATAGTGGTCCTTTTGTTGGCTTAACAGCGTGTTACGAGTGCCATACCCTTTTCCTTCGTGGCTGCCAATGAGGCGTCACCACTTATTCCTGTAAAATCCCATCAATCGCCGATTGTTTTATCCAAACAGTCGTGTTGGTTGCTTGCTGACAGCGTCCACTTTAATTATCCACCCAACGGTTTCTCGTCACTTACTTCACTTACTAGAAAAATTATTTATAGGGGCTTGTTGTCCTTTGCCCATATATAAAAATTAAATAACATTTTCTCTACTTACCAACTGCACGCTATCAAGTTTTGCCGGGAAAAGAACATTATTTTTCTTTCTGCCTCGTACGATCTGTCAAACTTGATATGGCAACTGCATCCAACTTTACTTGTTTTTGCACATAGTCGCATTTAATGGGCATAATTTCGTAGAGCTGTATTTTTTTTATCCGAAATACTTGCGGCGAATTTACAAACTTTTTGGTGTGGGAACCGTGGGCTGTTACACACGAGCAGACTTTAATTATGCTGAGTTGCAATGTGATTTCGCATCAATTATTATTGAACTTAAATTAGGTGTTAGTAAAAGCGGATCATGTTACAACACGCGCAGACATAAAATATGATGAGTTGCAATATGGTTTCGCAACAAGTGTTCTTAACCCATTAACTAAAGTGTTAGCTACTAAGGTGTTAACTCCCCCTGTTTAAAAATCAGCGTCCCGCTGGTCCGACAGGTTCTTTAATGTCATTTACAGGTGAATTAAGGGTTGGTAGCCTTGATGGTCCAAATATTTTTTCCCATAAAACAACTACGATGCTTGCAATAATTGCTACTAAAAGATAACCCATTAGTTGAGACCAAAGGGAAAGGTTCAGGTGGTATTTCAGGTGTTCAACGTGTCCTATATTTTTTTCCTGAAGTTCATGCAAGAAATTTAAGTCAAGCTTTCGCTCCTTTTCGTAAATATTGGATAATAAAGGTGGAAGGGCTTGTATGTTCGTCATTCTTTCGTTTATGAATTTCCTGTTCGCGACTCTTATGGTTTCATTAAAAAATTTAATTAAATATGTACCATCTAGACTTCTATTGTTTTGTTGCGAAGAAATTACACCCTTGAAATTTGTTACAAAAATTAAATCGTCTCCTAGCTGTTCAATTACAGTTTCCTGGTTGGTCAAAAATGTGCAATTTGCATTAATGCCCTTTAGGATTTTTAACAGGCATTCGTCTTCGCCGAGTTTCTTCAATTGGTTAGGACTGCAAACTGTTATTTTACCCATTGATGTGCAGCTTTCCTTGATACCATACGCATCCTCATGACTGAGGAGTACCTACTGCGCTATATCTAATGTCAAGTTGACGGTTTTCACTTATGGCTGCCCTTGCTATTATTTTTTCGAATTTTTTTTGGGTTTACTTTAGGTATTGATAGAATGTATAGCAATGATGTACCGTTTGAAAATATACTGGGTTTTCCATATTCGACAGCTTCGATTTCGTTGTTGTATGGTAGTCCACCTCAGAAACTATACGGTGAATTTCTTCCATATCCAAAATATTAGTGTTAATAACGCCGCTTTTTGCTAGTTGACAGGCTCGTACTACTTCTTCAATATCGTTTTTTATTATTAGTAGTTGGTTCAAGGACTCCTTTGTAACTTTCTCCAACTCGGATTTGGAAATTTTATTAGTGAAATTATTAATCAAATTATTCATTTGTTTCACTACTTCGTTAGTTGTTTCGAACAGCTTGTTATTTATGGCGTATTGATGTTCGTTATTGGAGATGAGCTTTTCTTGACTTCCCAAAACTTGACTCCAATCTACTGCTTCTGGATTTCCTGCAATCCATTTCCATGCTGAACCAATCCAATCTATGGAATTTTTACTTCTTGTAATTCCCTTGACTGAATTTATCCGGTCATGGGCTTTTTGCAGATAAAACTCGAATGTTTTTTTGTTCAACTCACTGCTTTTAATTGTTGAAAACCCATCTGCTGTGGTGCAAAGCATCTCTTCCAATTTTTCTAAGTTTATCACATGTACCACATTGAGGTAACCATTTATGATCCAACCGTCACCAGTTTTGACTGTTACTATTGGGGAATTGTACTTGAAGACATGATAAGCGACAGCGACGTGGAGTAGTAAAAAAGATCTTAAGTAATTAAATGTTAGTTAGTACAATATTTAACGTAAATTAAGTTATAATTCTGCAAGTATAAGTTATATTATTAATTTAGCCATTCGCCCACTAATATTATATAGCCAAAGTAAGTTATTATATAAAGAAAAATATAAAAAATTTAGTTTTGTGATTCTTATAAAAAAAAAATTTTATATTATTACCCCTTCAGATCTCAAGTATTATAAAGGGGTTTACATTTTAAGGTTATTCCTTAAAAAAAGGTAAATTATTTAACTTTTACAAATCTGGTGTTAAATTCACATGATCATTTTTACATATGTTTTATACATTTGGTGACCTGTGAGTGTAGGGATTACCCAGTTTTCTTCATATGAGATTTATGATACTTCCTCCCCTTATTTGTATAAAATGTTACACGATTATCAACGGAAACTCTGTGCCGTTTGTATATTGGTTTATGCTTTGGTTTAATTTGGTTGTCCCTAACAAATACTTCCTGGTTTTCTTCCAACCTTTGTTGGAACTGACCTGTTTTTGTTCAGCCTATCATTAGTGGACCTTTGATTACTCTCAATGAGCCCACGAATATCTTGATTTACCTGGTCACGGAAATTAGCTAACTTTTGATAATTAAATCTTTCGGCTCTATTAAAAAATATGTCAGATGGTTTCTTTTTTATAACCGAGTGTACTGAGTTATTGTAACGATCTACAGCGAGGTTAATCAAGTCCTTAGGGCTGAGATTTTCTATTTCCCTAGACACGCAACGATATATTTCTATTAACGTTGAGTGAAATCTTTCGACCTGGCCGTTAACTTCACTTTTCTGAGTGGGAGTAAAATAAATTTCGATATTTAGAGATCTAATAAAGTTCAATATAGTAGGTGTCAAGAAGCCTCTTTCGTTATCCGATACAATTATACGTGGTACCGAAAAATAATGCAGAACTTTGGCTAATTTGCTCCTCAGGTGGATAGCTGAGCGGTTCTTAATGCAAAACAGTTTAGCGAACTTTGAAAACTTATCGATACAGCTTATGAACTTGAACCCCTGAATCTCGAAAATATCGATATGCAGAATTTCACAGGGGTACGTAGGGACAGGTGTTGGCTGTATCTTGGGCTTAGTGGGATGTCTTTCGTATTTATTTAGTTTGCATACTTCGCAGTTTTTAGTATAAGTCCGAATAAGACTTCTCATGCGGGGAAAATAATAGTTTTCTAATATTTGCAAGCTATTTTCCTTATCGTTCCGATGAGCGCGCCTATGCTCGCTCTTTATAATTTCACAAGTTCTTTCTGGATTAGTAATATCTAAAACTACTCTTTGGGTGATTCTTATTTTATATGAGATAAAGTGAGCTAAGTATACGTCATTTAGTACTTGAATAAAATTTTCGGGAATTTTAATACCGTTAATGCAATTAGGACTGAGACATCTTTTCAATGTTTCCGTTAAGGATTCTAAGGTAATTTGGTCGAGAGTAGCATGATGTCTAGTAAACCCTTGGTGAGGTTGTATACTACTGTGTAATTCCTTACCCTATCGTATAATTATCTGATTTTTGAAAACATTTAATGGGGCTTCTACATGGGCGATTAAATCACTAGAGTCTTGCTGAGCGCTATGGACTGTTTCGGCGCACTGCTCTTCTGCTTCATCAGCAGTTATGGTTTCGGAATTTCCTTCTGAAGCTGTGTCTGTCTCAACATCACTAAGGGTAAATGCTTGGTTAAGGTTCGATTCAAGTCGGGACAATGCGTCAGCTACGACGTTTGACTTACCACGTTTGTACACGAGTTCGTAGTTATACTCCTCGATCCTAGCTTTCCAACGTTTCAATTTCGCGTTGTGATTCTGATTTCCTAGAGCATAGGTTAGTGGTTGGTGGTCAGTAAAAATCCTTACTTTTTTAGCTCCATAGAGATAAGATCGTAGGTTATCTAGGGCCCAAACGATGGCCAACATTTCCTTCTCATTGGTTGCGTAATTCTCTTCCGTTTTTCTTAACGAACGAGAAATAAAGGCTATGGGTTTGTCTGCTCCTGTGAAGTTTTGGGACAATACCGCTCCAATGGCATAGTTAGAAGCGTCGGTTGTCAAGTTAAAAGGTTGGCCAAAATCTGGGAACGCCAATACTTCAGATGACATCAATAAGATTTTCAATTCATTGAAAGCCTTTTGTGCCTCCTCTGTAAGTGTAACCGGAACCTTTCTAGATGAGTTTGCTTTAACCTGGGCATTTTCTCCTCTAGTAAGATTAGTTAAAGGCTTGGCGACTTTAGCATAATCTCTGATAAACTTCCTATAATAGGATGTCATACCGAGAAAACTTTTTAAATCTTTAAGTGTACCAGGGGGAGCTAAATTCTGTATGGCCTCAACCTTCTGGGGGTCCGCTCGGATTCCGTCTTCTGATATAATATAACCTAAAAAGGACACCTGCGTTTGGAGGAACTGGGTTTTCTCTAGATTTACCTTAAGGCCAGATGCCATAAGTTTCTCAAATACAGCTTCAACATTTTTCAAATAGTCGTCAATATCACGCCCGTAGACAATAATGTCGTCGATATAAACATAACATATTTTGCCGATGTATTCTTTCAATTCGTCATCGATCATCCTTTGAAAAATTGATGGGGCATTTTTCAGCCAAAATGAAAGACGCAAGAATTCAAACTTCCCATTTAAGGTAGAAAACGCAGTCTTGTGTATGTCGGAATCTTTCATCGGAATTTGGTGGAAGCCCGATGTTAAATCTAACGTTGTAAAATATTTAGCCTCGCCAAGGCTTGTTAATGTTGAATTTATATCCGGTATCGGATATGTGTCGGAAATAGTTACAGAGTTTAGTCTTTTAAAGTCAATCACCATTCTATATTGTTTCTCTCCGTTTGGTTTGGGTTTCTTGGGGACCACCCATATTGGAGATTTATAAGGACTGCTGGAATGTCTTATTATATTCTGATTTAACAATTCTGAGATTTGTTCCTCCACAACAGACCGCATATTTGCTGGATAGGGATAACTCTTACTATAAATGGGATCGTCAGTGCTCGTTTTAATTTCAGCTCTAATAGTGGTGGTGACCATTTCTCCAGCTTCAAGGGGACCAAATAAAGGGCTGTATTTATTAGTTAAGGTTTTCAATTTATGAGCCACCTCTTCTGGAAAGTTTTGGGATAAGAAATTTACCTCTTGAGAGAATTTTTCCCTAAAGGGAGGACTACGCCCGTGTTTAAGGTTAGAGTATTATTTTCCCTATTAATAATGGCGCCTAGTGACTTGAGAGTATCGTCACCTATTATACCATCAAATGAACTTAACCCAGGAAGTATGTAAAACGTTATATTATTTTTAATTCCCACTGATTCGAAATTATTTTAATTATTGCCCCAGCTGTTCTTACGAGGAATGGTTTCTTAAGTTGGGTGCCTGATTCACACAAATGGGAACCAGCGAAATTTTTGTTCGCTCCAGTGTCTATTAGGAACTTTAGTGGCACCCCGTGTTTAGTTGTTATTTTTAGGTAAGGAACGCTGGAAGGGAGGCCCCGGTCATAAAATTTACTTCTGGAGAAATTTCATCGTTGTCTTGTGTTCCATAACACTCATAACCTCTATATTCGAAAGGAATGTGGTGTTCCACATAGGTGTTAAACTGCTTTTGCTGTTTGAAAGGGTTTCTGAAATTATCTGAGCTTGGTCCTCTCTTAAATCCCGTAGGTCTGTTCAAGTAATTCACTACTCGTGATTGCATAGACCTGTCGACTTCCATTTTTTCAGACGGCTTAAGTCCTTGTAGCCTTGGCGGCAATGGATTTATAACCGGTGGGGTGATGACTGGAATTGAAGGTGTTAAATCTTCTTGGGATACTGTTAAACGGATGAGGTGGTAACCGAGGGTCAATACGCGGCATTACATTTGAAGGGACAGTAATTTGATTTTGGACAACAGGGTGAATGTTAGTGTTCCTTAGAGTTAGGTTTTGAATTTCTAGGCACATGGCGTAGGCTTCCGGCAGAGTCTTGGGTCTTTGGACAATTAAAAGTTTGGAGAGTTCACCATTTAAACCACGTATAAAGACGTCCAAAGCCCTATTCCTATTAGTTTCTACCAAGGCATCAATAGTTTCTTCAGAATAGTTTTCAGTTTTTATTTTGTTTATTATCAGGGAGAATTGATGGTTTACAGATGCGTAAAACTCATCAACTTTTAGATTTCTTTGCATTAATTGGCTCAATTGGTGCTCTAAATTCCTAACGTCCCTTTTATCGGTATAATGCAGCGAGAGACATTCCTTAATTTTGACCCAATCCGGATCGAATACGTTGTAAGAGACGAGAGCTGCATCAGCGCTTCCTCTTACTTTTGTCTGATGCTCTGTAATATTGCCCTGTATATCGGTTTTGAACGAACTATTTCATAGTCGTCCAAAATAGACTCTACACCGTGCAGCCAGGACACGTATTGTGTTAGGTTACCATCTGTTTTCTGCTAAGAGTTTTTAGGAGGGAACGAATAATTAAATTAAATAACTTATAATTTAACTTTTACGAAAATGGGCACTTTAGAAAAAAACACTGTAGAATAGAGAACACGACCGATCGATTTGTATATTACTTTGCAAGTGATTTTATATTTTATTTCTTATTTACTTATGAACTACTGTTATGAATTACAAGAGTGGTGAGTATTATTTACATATGTAGGTATTATTATATAAAATTCATTTTTGTTATTATTGTAAGGCATATTATAGTTGTTTGTTGTTTTCCTGCAATTATTGGGGCGCAACATTCCGGCCCCATTGAAGGACTAGATGTCTTCAAACATATGGTAGTGGAGCTAATTTATGGATCGGCCGTTTATATGTCTTGACCTCCGCCACCCTGACCTTGTCGTCTTCTCCTGCGATGACGTTGACGACTCTCCCGGTCAGCCAGTGTTGTGGCGGGCAGTTGTCTTCGTGGACTATCACCACTTGACCTACTTTGAGGTTGGGCATTTCTTCGCCCCACTTGGCCTTGCCCTGAAGTCCGAGGATGTAGTCTCGTGACCAGTCCTGCCAGAATGTCTGCTTGAGTCCGCAAAGCAGACGCCATCGCTTCCATAATTTCACTGCGTTGCCTGTCACGACGTCTTCTGATTCTGGCAGCGGCGAACGCAGACCCGTTCCGATTAGTAGATGCGCTGGAGTTAGCGCTTCGCCGTCGTTGGGGTCTGGAGATATCGGTGCAATGGGCCGACTGTTGAGCACCGCCCCTACTTCTGCTAGAACTGTCCCCATCTCTTCTTGCGTTAGAGACGCATTGCCCACGGCTCGCAGAAGTAGGTACTTCGCCTGTTTGACGGCGGCTTCCCATAGCCCTCCGAAGTGAGGCGCCCGAGGTGGTATGAAGCTGAACTTTACCCCGGACGATGCTGCGTATGATTCCACGGCCGGTCGACTCCTGTAGAACGCCTCTTGCAGCTCCTTGAGCATTCTGCTGCCTCCGACGAAGTTTGTCGCGTTGTCGCATAGGACCTCTTCCGGTACACCTCTCCTGGCAGCGAACCTTTTAAAACAAAGAAGAAATGAATCAGTCTACAAGTCAGATACCAATTCTAAATGTACCGCCTTAGAAGTGAAATACACGAAAACCGCTATAAACATTTTTAATGGTGGTCTACCACGAATTCTCAATGAAACATTGATAGGACCGCAAAAGTCTACGCCGACTGTAAGGAATGGTCGAGTGGCTCTCACTCTATTAGTGGGTAAGTTGCCCATGATTTGAGACATAAGTTTGGGCTTATAGCGGAAGCAATGCACACAATTACGAACTACTCTGTTGCACTCTTCTTTCGCATTAATTAGCCATATGTTTTCTCGCGAAAGAGCTATCAAGGTTTTTGTGCCAGCATGGCAATTCTCAAAGTGCAAGTTGAAAGTGTAACAAAGCTATTCTTTTTCGGTAATAACAGTGGAAATTTGGTATTATACTTCAAATCTAGCAGTCTCCCACCAACTCTTAAAAGTGAAAACGTTCGTTCCTCATCAGTAAACGTTTGAATAAATGGTGTCAATTTTTGTATATTTGATGGCAAGACAAGCGATCTCTTTAATTTAGAAATCTCTTCAGAAAAATTCGAGTTCTGGATTGCCTGTACGAGATGGAAAAATGACCACTTCAATTCAAGTGCAGTAGGTGAAATAGTTTTATTTATCGTGCGTTTTTTCAAAACATCGATAAATCTGAATACGTACGAAGTTATCCGCAATAGCTTTTTGTATGAAGAATATTTTTCTATCAGATCCAAGAGACACTCTTCTGGACCCTTTACTGCAAGGAGTACATTAGTTTTTCTCATCTCCAATGCTTTCTGGTTCTCTGTTAACTCGAAATGTTTGTTAACAGGCCAATGAGAACAGTCGTTTACTAAAAACGATGGTCCCTCAAACCAAATCGAGTCTTTTAACTCGTTGACATCACATCCCCTTGAAACAATGTCAGCTGGATTCTCCTTGGTTGGTACATGGCGCCACGAAACGTGTTCGGACCAGTCCTGGACCTCAGCGACTCGATTTGACACGAAAGTGGAAAGTGAGGATGGATGCGTTTTAATCCAATGTAGCGTTATTTCTGAGTCTGTCCAGAAAGTAACAGACTCGATTTCGAATTGAATCATAATTTTAATTCGATTCCACAACTTGGCTAATAAGTGTGCAGCGCATAACTCAAGTCTCGGAAGAGATTTTGTCTTGAGTGGAGCAACTTTCGACTTCGCAGTCAGAAGTCTCGAAACAATTTCATTTGAGTCGGAGCTTCTAATATAAATGCAGCACCCATATGCTCGCATTGAGGCATCAGCAAAACCATGAATTTGAATTTTCGCTGTAGAAGTTGTGTTAACGAATCTTGGGATCACAAGAGAATCAATTTCCAGTAAATTGGATTTGAAATTTTCCCATGACGTATTTAGTCTCATGGGTATTGACTCATCCCAGTCAAGTTTTTGAATCCAAAGTTCTTGCAATAAAATTTTTGATTTTGTTACTAATGGGCGCAAAAGTCCGAGAGGATCGAATAGTCGAGAAGACACTGATAATATATTTCGTTTTGTGGCCTTGAACTCTTAAAAATTATCTTCCAAATGAAACTTAAACGTATCATTCTTAGGAACCCAGTGTATGCCCAGCGCTTTTGCGGAATCGGAATCGCTTTGTAGAAGTTTTTCATTCTGTATTGAGGTTATGAATTCTGGATGATTTGAAACCCATTTCGTTAGATTAAAACCAGCCGAACTCAAAATTTCAGTTGCCTGGTTACAAATAGTAGTTAGGTCTTGGTAGCTTTCAGCTCCAGTCAGTAAATCATCAACATAGAATCTCACTGCGAATAACTTTTGAACCAATAGGCAAAGTGTCTTTGTATAAATCGCTCAAGTGAATCAAACAACGAATGGCCAAAAACGGTGCAGACGCCGTGCCTAAGTATCGGTGTTTAGTCGAAACACTTTCAAATTATCAGCTGGATTCTCTCGCCAAAGGACCAATTGAAATTTTCTATCCTCTTCGTTAATTAAAACTTGACGATACATTTTTTCAATATCTGCAGTGATTGCGTATTTATGAAACCGAAAACGGACCAGTGTAGAATATAATTCTTCTTGAACTGTGGGACCGACCATTAATAAATCATTAAGTGATACATGCGAAGAAGTTCTACACGAAGCGTCAAAAACTATTCGAAGTTTAGTAGTTGTACTCTGAGGTCGCAGAACATATTGATATGGAATAAAGTAGTGAGGGGAACCTGGCATTGTGTCTTGAAGTGACATATGGCCAAGATTGAAATACTCTTTCATAAAATCGTGATACATTTTCTTCATAACGTCATCTTTGGAAAGCCTTCGTTCCAACGAAAGAAATCGCCTTTTGGCTGCTTCGAACGATAAGCCAAGTAATTTTCTATCAGATTTGAAAGGTAGCGAGACTTCAAATCGTCCTGACGATAATCGTCGTATTGAATTTTTAAATACTTCCTCACATCGTTGCTGCTCTTCAGAATATATCTTTGTTGATTCGTTTGGAAGTTCTTCTAACTCCCAGAATTTCCTAACTATCGAATCAACAGTGCTCTCGTTTTCTATCGAAGTACTCAAATGAAAAACTTTGTTATTACCCCAGCCCTTTGATTGCTTGTACTTTCCCGTGACAATCCATCCAAGCGAAGTTTTCTGAAGAATTGGAAGGCTTGGGCCCGACTTGATTTGACCAACACACAGTAAATCAAAAAAAATTTCTGCGCCAATCAACAAGTCAATCTTCTGTGGTTTGTGAAAGAACGGGTCAACTAGGTCTAGATTTTTAGGAATATTTAAGATATTTGTGTTTAGTTTATGATCAGGTTGTAAATTTGTAATTGAACTCAATACCCAAAACTTTGAAGTAAATTGAGTGGAGTTAACCCTCGACGTGACATTTAAATCAATACTTGATTTGGCAACCGAATTTGTCTCACTAATGCCATTTAAATTCAATCTGCCTCCTTCTCTTTTTAATCGCAGCAGCTGTGCAAGTTCCTCGGTTATCAAATTTGGTTGAGAACCGGAATCTAATAAAGCTCGAGCTGGTATAAACTGACCAGAACTATTTTTTACTCTGTCAATAGCCGTCGCCAGGACAATTCTTTCATCCGACGATGAGTAATTTACCGAAGCGTGAGAAGTGGACGGCTGCACAGAGTAGGTATTTACATTGGTAGAATTTGTGTCATATCGATGTAGTAGAGAATTGTGAGAACCTGTACATACTCTACACTTAGAGGATGTGCATCTTGCTACTGTATGTCCTTTTTTCAAGCAATTTATACACGCTGGCAACGATTTTATAAATTCGAATCGCTTGTTAACAGGCTCAGCAGTAAATGAAGGACAGTTATTAATCAAATGTTGATTTGATTTACAAAATAGACACTTATCAGCAGATTGTTTTGACTTTGTACAATTCAATGATGTCCGAATGTTTTTATTAGTAGAGACTTCAGTTCTATTTTTATTGAACCTCGGTCTTGAACTTGAAGATTCGTCAGCAGAAATGTGCTGGTATCGTTTATTCAAGGCGGCTTCACAGTCTGACCACAATGGCAGCCTTTCGAAGTCAAGCTGTTCTTCCCATTTTGATTTGGTGACTGGATCTACTTTTGACATCACTAAATGAATTAATATGGCATTTGTTATTTTCTTGTCATCACCTATTGATAACAAAGAATCATATATGGCAGACACAGTATCGATCATGCTTCGCAAAGCAGAAGCCGAAGGTTTTTTGATTTCAGGTAAATCAAAAAGTTGCGATATATTGTCGAAAAATATAAGACACTCGTTGTCATACACCTTCTTCAAACTAGCTAAAGCTTTGGGATAATTTTCCTCAGAAATCTGAAACGCTTTTACAGTACCTAAAGCTGAATCGGACAAGCATGATATCAAATGGTTAAATTTTTCAATATCTGTCAACGTCGGATCATTGTGGACCAAGTTTTCAAATAAACTCATAAAATTTTTTTATTCCGCATATTTCCTAGTAAATTTGGGTAGCTTCATTTTCGGAAGCCGGGAATGATGATTTGGTACGCTAAACGAAGTTTCAGGCATACTTAGTTGTTTATTTTTATTCAAAATACCTAGAAACAGCGATTTCGTGGTCACACAAAAATCCTCAAGCTCAGCTCTGTCATCATTATCAGGATCTAAATTTTCCACCTCAGATTGCAGCTGCATTGCTTGGTCAATATATGTTTTCAGAATGTCTAAGTGACATTCAAGTTCAATAGGGTTGAATGAGATAGTCTTATCTTTGATAGACTGTCGAAACCTATCTATATTTTTTGCTACCTTTTCCTTCTTACAAATCAGCTTTTCTAACATCTCTGATTCAGAAGGACACTCTTGGCGCTTTTTTGTTGCCATTTTGTATTTTCAACTTTTTTCTCAAAGCAAAAACGGTTATCAAATTAAATTATTGGTTTCAAAATGTTTGAATTAATCAAATGAATGTGCTTTGGATTACAAGAATCGAACTATAATTCTCTCGCCGGATACACAATATTCGGATTCTCTTCTCAATATATGACTTCTTTTCTTCACGTTGATTAAATATCGATTGTTCCGAAATTAAAAATAAATTATTTAAATTACACGAAAACCACTTAAAACAGCCTTTGGTACGTAGAATATTTAGATTACCAAGTAAAATCGGTATATAGTCAATAAGTCAATATGAAATCACAAAATAAAACTAGTTTTATTCGAATTAATATGTAACTCAATTTTTCGAAGTTAGTGTGAACACACAATCGACTTATTGAATTGTTTTCTATGCAACTTGACTTTCCGATGCTAGTGTGAACGCACACTGTTGAGAGCCTGTATAAGTAAATATGTATGTAAATACAAGTGGTATAGGAACGCACGGAATGGAACACTGAGTTGAACAACTATATAAATCAACGAAAGAACGAATGGGAGAAAATTGGAAGTAATATTAATTAATTTATTTAAACTAAATTTAACACTCTTAACGCAATTAAAACTGTTGCAATAATTTAAACGCGATCAAAATGCCGACGGTAAATACAAATGCGTATTGAAATATTTGTTTTTATAAACGTATGTCTGTATATACATACATATGTATGTAACAATTTATGTATGTGAGAATGTTTCTTTATTTTAACAAAAAATCTCTGGCGAATAATTTCACTTTTAAGGGTGGATTTATTTGAATAAATGTATTAAATAAATATAATATTTTAATAATGTTTAATTGCGAAAAATATGTGTTGTGTTCGACTTGCAAAGTGGAATAAATTTTTTGAATAATTTACAAAAATTCTCTTAAATTTGAGTAATTTACAAATTTAAGGTTAACTAACACAAATATTTTTCGACACTTGTTACCTCTGAATTACTCCTCTGACTACGTTCGGCTCGACAAATGATACAGCTACAGCGGGGCATCTGGACACGATCTTCCAACTGTGATAACCTGTTCCGCGCAAAGGAGATGTATGTACTTTGTTTAAAGCTGTTGTTATTGGCAAAGTATATTTAAGTGTTTTATTTTGCGTATTTTTTCTTTTAACAACACTTCACTGTTTTTGTTGTGTGTACGCTTATCATGTGTGTTTATTTAAGTATGTACATACATACATATGTATGTATGTAGTTTATGTTTTAACACAAGATCAAATTCCTCAGTATTTTTTCAAGTCCCTGCTCGGGCGCCAAAATGTTTTCTCCTAAGAGTTTTTAGGGGGGAACGAATAATTCAATTAAATAACTTATAATTTAACTTTTACGAAAATGGGCACTTTAGAAAAAAACACTGTAGAATAGAGAACACGACCGATCGATTTGTATATTACTTTGCAAGTGATTTTATATTTTATTTCTTATTTACTTATGAACTACCGTTATGAATTACAAGAGTGGTGAGTATTATTTACATATGTAGGTATTATTATATAAAATTCATTATTATTGTAAGGCATATTATAGTTGTTTGTTGTTCTCCTGCAATTATTAGGGCGCAACACCATCGAATGGTTGAAGTTCTTTCACACGGTCTGGGAGTTGAGATATCTCTTTCAACTCCGTTTCAGTCCGAGGGGCGCGAGGTGGCATTTGAAGAGATTCGAGTAAGGGTGTTGGACTCTCAATACTCCTAATCCTATTTTCTAGAGCCTTTACCTGGCTTAGCGCCGAGTTAAGGGCTCCAGTCATTTCTAGTACTCGTTTCTGTAGCGCCTCCATTCTTTTGCTTTCTAAATAAAATGAGATTTTCACTTACTAAAAACTGACTGACTAAATTTACGGGGTTCAACGCATAATGGTTCCGTTATAGTGATAAAATTGAAAAAAGGGTAATTCTTCTCTTTTATTGTTAATTATGTCTTTTAATAGTAAGGGAGGAAGGGTATCCGAGCACTTACCTGGTCAATCCAATTCTAGGTTTACAAAAATATATTTTCGGTTTAACAATTCAATATTTAAATTTAAATTTAATTCACGTACACGATTCCCGCGATGTACATCTGTTTATTGTTCCTAAAATGGAAACAAATTTAATTAGAATTTCGTTTTTTACTTTCACTTTTATTTTAACTTGGCTCGCGATGCTCGTAAAATTAATTTTAATAAAAGTGGAACACTGTATTTTGCACATAAATCATAATAAATTATTTTATATAAATACTTTGTACTTCTTAAATTAATTTCGAAATATTTTACACTTTCCACTTAATTTTTCAAAAGTTTCTGACCTTCCTTAGCAAAAAAAAAATGTTTTCCACACTCTTTAATATAGTAATCAGCAGTCAATACAATACTATTTTTAACTATCATGTAGTTAAAGAGCTTCAGTAATATTCACTCTGCTCAACAATATTAAAATTTTTTTTGGTACGCTTCAGAAAAAAGACTGAGAGACGTACAAATCAATCGTCACCCACAGCAATGGGGAAATCAACACACATCTATAGAAAATCATTATCAAAGAAAATCTATAATTTTTTAACTGTATATTTTTGTTTTAAAGTTTCTTCTCAATAAATAGATACATTTCGTTATATTCATATAACAAGATACTATACCAATTTTAAGATTTAATACTTCCGTTCTAAATATACTTACTTTGATTCGGTTAAAAGTAAATTAAGTAATAAATATATATTTGCAAACTAATACAAACAGTATAAAATTAAATCTCAATTGCCTCCCCGTAAGTAATTTTAAAATAAATCAATATAATCAATATCGATTGATTCATTTTTTCGCTCTATATAATGTTTCCCAAGCACACGTTTTTATATTATTGTTCATAATATTCTTCCTATCATCAGAATAACTAAATACCAGTAATACTTTATTTAATTTTTGATATAGTTGTGATGTGTTTTAAATCTAAATGAAAGCGTTTCATATGAGATTGTTTATTATTAATTGTAAATTTTTTGATAGTTACTTTTTAACCAATTTCGATTTTTTATCATCTCCGAAATCAAGACTATGGATGATTGAACATCATCGGGAATATTTTGGATTCAACTAAACACTTGTGAAATTCAAATGTTGTATACATATACAAACAACAATTATTTTCACAAGATATGAAATATAATATTTAAAAAAAAATTATTCTGTAGACCGTCAAGGAATCAGAGAAATAATATTTATAAATAAATAAACAAATAAAGTCAAGCCTATTTTGTAGAGTTAATAAATGTTGAAGTAAGCAGAATTAAAACAAAAACAAAGAAATATAAAAAATATACCATATCGACCACAACACAATCATACAAATACACCTACATAAAGAAGTGACGACATCATACACATACACACGTGATGACGTCAGTGATGACGATAGACCTAAAATAAATAAACATATATACACACATTCTTTGTCAGCATAATATTTCTCTGGCTCCACGGTAGTGTGCAGTAGAGTTCAAAATATAATTAAAAATAACGAAATAAGCGGAATTAAGAAAAACAAAAAGAAATATTAATAAATACATAAAACAGTCTCAGATATGTAGAACAACAACGATAATTAATCAAAAATAACTTATACACACATAAGCTCTAGTGATGGCGTAATATTCACACACACACGCAAACACGCAAACATACACAGATAAAAAACAGTGGTAATATCATTTTATCCTCAGAGTAGATGGCAGTCTGAGACATAATATATGTCATATAAAGAAGTGATGACGTCATATATAGTTATGATGACGACACACCTAAAATAAATAAACAGATATAAATACATACATATATTCTCTGCTAGCACAATATGCTTCAGCCTTCATACCAACAACAATGTATAGAATCAAGCAAACACATGTATACACACATATACATAAACTCTTTCACACATTATCATGTGATATGTTCTATAAATGAAATCCCTTTAATTCAATTTCATTATTATTATTATTATTATTATTATTATTATTATTATTATTATTATTATTATTATTATTATTATTATTATTATTATTATTATTATTATTATTATTATGTCCTGTGGTTCCTATAAGGAACAAAGGGCCACAACGAACTCTTTCCATTCGGTTCTGTTTGATGCTAGGTGTTTGATTTCCCTCCAGCTTAGCCCACTTTGGATTACTTCAGCTTCGAGTTGACGTCTCCAGGAGTGCGACGGGCGACCAACTCTTCGTGTATTTCCATGGGGTTCCAGTCAATAGCAGTTTTAGTAGGGTCGCCTTGTGGTCTACGGAGCGTGTGACCAATCCAGCGCCATTTTCGCTTAAGGATCTCGATGTTGATTGGACTTTGATTTGTTTGTGACCATAGTTGAGTGTTTAATGTGGTGCTTGGCCAGAATATCTTAAGGATCCTACGTAGACAGCGGTTAACAAACACCTGTATGGCATTTATTTCACGTGTTGTTGTGTTCCATGACTCACAACCGTAAAGGAGCACCGATTTGACGCACGAATTGGATATGCTGATCTTAGTGTGCTTTGAAATAACAGTAGATTTCCATACAGGGCGCAGCATACCGAATGCCTGATTGGCCTTTCACATTCTATAGGTGACGTCATTGCTGCAGCCTCCAGTATGAGTTAAAATGCTACCAAGATAGCAAAACGACCTTACTTCCTCTAGTTCAACATCCTGTATTTTAAATCTGCTGTTATTAATGGTGTTGCAGCGCATTACCTTGCTCTTTTTAATATTTTTTAATTCAATTTCATAATATTGTGAAAATCAAATTCCATTGTCTAATAAAATTAAGATTGTGCATGATTTAACATGATCAGGAACTGTACACTTGTGAAATTCAAATTTTGTATACATAAACAAACAAAAGTAATATTTGTTTACTATATATAAAATATAATCCTAAAAATCTGCTCTAAGGACTACCAATGAATCTGGATAAATAAATAAACATATAAAATCAATAGTATGTTATAGAGTTAATAAATGACTTAGTAAACATAATTACGAAAACAATTATCTGGCAGCATTAAATATTTTTCTACCTCCATACCCAGCGGGTCATTGATTACATATGTAATGGAAGATATCAACAATCCAATCCTTTGTAAACGAGAAGGTATTTTGATCACACACAAAAATTACACATTGCTTACCATGTATGTATATTACCACTTCTTACGAAGAAGGACTGTATTGTTTTTGCTTGTTCATTGCGAATTCATTACGTTCCCAGCACATGTTCTTTGTTAACAATAATGAATTCTGGAATGAAAAATTATACATGCTGTACATTACTATCTCATTTACTATTCATTACCTTTTCCCGCTGGGTATCAACAGCAAAGGATACAATCTATTATGACGAAATATATATTTATCACACACATGAATACATAAACAAGACTGTTTTCTCTCCAGCTTAGACGGCGGATAAGGGCCCCGAAGGTTCATTGCCTAATAAATAGATAAAAGTGATAGAATTAAGAAAACATAACAAAGAAAAATCAAAAAACGAAATACATTGAACAACCTCACATGTTTATAAACAACAACAACCCACACATAAAATTTATACAACGATACTAAATCGATCACAACACACATACACATATCCATATAAAGAAGTGATGACGTCATACATATGATGACGACACATCTAAAATATATAATATAAAAAATATTTCTCTACATCCAGATACATAGATATGCATTCAGATATATATGTACATAAACTCTCTCACACAACCATACATTTCCATAACTCAAACACTTATTCATCAAACACAAAAAAATTTGGAGAAGAACGCGACTGTATTACCATCTACTCAGGTGCCAGGGTGCGATTTTCCGGGAGGTGTTTAGATAGAGGTGCCCGGGTAGGGGCGTTCAGGTTTGGATAGTGGTGCACCGGTAGTGGTGTCTTAGCGGGGGTGTTCGGGTAGGGGTATCCAAACTATCATTTAACACAAACTTTAAACTTGATAAAAAATTTATATACACATTTTTGAACACCCTTAATACACAACACACCTTCAAGAAAACGCTCACTCAGCTTTCACAAGAAATATTTGCAATTTTACCGGTTTATATGGAAAAAGTTCCTCCGAAGCCTCACAAACACTCTATTAATGTTCCTTTTTTTTAATAAAAATATTAGTCTTAATGATTTTGAAAAAATGTATTATTGATTTTATATTTAAATAAATAATGCGTTAAAAAATATATGAAGAGACGAGTACAAATGGTCATAAATAAAAAAATAAATATCTTTATGTATGTATAAAAAAGAAAAAATCCATAAGTTATTCCTAATTTCTTGAGAGCTTCTACCTCCGTAATGATGGGAGCTTGAAAATGATGAAATTAATGGACTATTTCTTCCAACTTCACTTCGCCATAACACGTCTTGCACGTCACCATTTGAATCATCCCAATCAATGACGTTTTTTAGAATGTATGATAATGCATCAATGTTGTTCAGCATAATAAAGTTACACATACCAATACAATTTTCTCTGCGACGACTTAATTGAAAAATTCCTATATTAATTAAAGAAAATAGAGAAATAAATATTTCTAATATATTTTCTTTAACCAGATTGCAATTTTAATTTATTTATGGTTCCTATAGACTTGGGCATATCCCACATTCCCCAAAAATCTTGAGCAATTTCCTTGTAGTCAATTTCTTTAGGCTCAGCCAAATAAATACTTCCCAATTTTCTCCAAATAATCTCTGTTGTCTCCAGAATAATGCACCGAACAATTTCTTTACCTAACCTAAAAGCCCAAGCCAACGATTAGAAAGAAGTTCCATGTGCTATTATCTTTTTCAAAACGGAACAGGAAAAAACATTGTGAATATTTATTAAATTAAATCAAACATACTTACAGCAATGTTACCGCCAATCGGCATTCCGGCTGCACAGGTTCTCTTAATGATGCTTTCTGAAGAAATGGCTTGACAAGGTTCAACAAAAGTTCATATACTTAGATTGTCAGCCTGGTATAAATGAAAAATTATTGATGGTCTACTTCCTTCATCCTCAAAGCAGTCGGTACGAAAAATCCATTTCCTCTGTCACTGGATTTCTCTTACTGAACAGGATCGTTTTCTTTTCTTCTTTATTTCCTCAATTCTTTTTAATACACATAGCGCTTTAAAAGCATCCTTCATTTATTTTAAATACTTAATTTTTTTGTCCATGTTTCATTCAAAACCAACCTATTTTAGTTACATTAATTTAAAGAGGAATAACTACCTAGGATAAGTTAGGTAAGGGTTGCAGCCAGAAGCTCTGACTCACTTAGACCGTTTTGGTCCATTGTGATACCACCAGAGCTCAATATATAGCTACTTATACATTGCAGTTCAACACTGGCGACGTCAGAAAGTTCACTGAACTCAAGAGCGCCCATTGTGACCATTCTCCTTCTTGTAAGTCCAGGGCAGTGACACAGAAAATGCTCTACACTCTCCTCTTCATCGATATCTTGGCAGCTGCCGCAAAAATCATTGTATTCTACCTTTAACCTTTGAGCACGCCTGCCGATGAGACAGTTCCCGGTTATCACGGACAATAGAATTGAGATTTGCTTCCTATTTCTTAAAAGCAGGAAAGCTCTATTTTCCCTATTTAGATGGGTCCATAACTGCCTGGTGATCATGCAATCATTTCTTCTTTACCATCTTACATTTGTTTCATCTTCTGTCTTGCGCCTAAGTCTAAGTTTGCAAGAGAGAAGTGGTAAGCCCACACATTCCAAATCTGGTGGAACCTGTTAGATTTTCACAATTCTAGCAAGCTAATCAGCCCTAGAATTTCCCTGAATTCATCTATGGCCCTGGATCCAGATGATCCTAATATCAAACTGCTCTGCCGTCTCGTTTAGAGATGAACGGCAGTCATCGGTTGTTGTTGTTCTTAGAAGCGGGTATTCAAGGGCCAATAGCTGCTCGACTATCAGTGTATATGTTAATTAAAGTCGTTGAAGTAACATTTACTTTCAACCAATCCGCAACTTCTTTTATAGCAAGGATCTCTGCGATACGAAGACCGAACGTCCCTTAAAAGACTCCATAGCCCACACCTTCTTGTGTTTTGGAGCCGTCAGTATAAAAAAACGCTTTTCCTTCTGCTTGGAGTACCATTTCTCCACGATTCTGTAGGTGGTATCCAGGTTTTATAAAACCGTTCATGGAACGACAAGGGGGAGGTTTGGTCAATCCTCCATTCCCAAGCTTCATCGTCCAGTATTCTGCAGTGGCCGGTACTATTTCCGTTCCACAGAGAGGTACATCGATGGCGGATTGCTGAGGTTATTGCTATCTCCTTCCCTACTATGGACCAATGCGTCCGTAGAGGTAGTTCAAGGAGCACTGGTTATATACAAGGATGAAAGTCGTTGAACTTTGTATAGAATGTATAGATACGACTTACTTTTTTTCCAGGGACGGCCGCCACACAATGATCACATTAATGACAATTGGTCATACTATTGCAGTGTAGATCCCGTGAAAGATTTTCGGGGTGAGACCTCAGTTTTTTCCCATGGACTTCTTGCATAGATAGAGTGAAATTAGTACTTTCTTTAGTCTCTCTAGATATTTTGCAGTGTTGGACACTTTTATCTCCGTGTTATTAAGAGTGATAGGTTGGAAAACAGGTGTCTTGTACTACCTGGAGAAGATCACTAGTTCGGTTTTGTTTGGATTAACGGCAATCCCTCGTTTATCCGCCCATCTTGTTATATATGAAAGACCACTCTGTAGGATATCCCTTAGAGCAGTGAGGAATTTTCCTCTGACTGCTAATGCCATATCATCAACATAAGCCACAATTTTACAACCCTGCAATTCTAGAGATAGTAGCACATGATTTAGAGCTAGGTTCCACAACATTGGCGAAAGAACTAATCCCTGTGGTGTACTCCTGTTTTCAAACCGGGTTTGCCGAGAATCTCCTAGAGCCGAAGTTATCAGTGTGGTATAAGAGCTTTTACCATCCTGCGGAATGGAGACCACTCTCGCTTCCCTTCTCTTATTAGGAATATAAATTCTCAATAGTGTGGGGGCTATGAGATCCGATACATTCTCTATTTCAACCGATATGATACCGTCTGGTCCTGTACATTTGTAAGGCTTGAAGTTTTTCAGAGCCCAAATTAAGGTCTGCATATTGACAATGTCATATATGTTTTCCGTAGGTATTGGGTAAAGATCAGATGTTTGAATCTCAGACACTGAGTTACTCGGAAAGTGAGTGTCCAGCAGGATTTCTAACGACTCCTCACTGGATATGGTTCACGTCCGATTGGGATTCTTCAGATATCCCATTGTGCAGGGAGTAGAGGACAAAATTTTCCTCATGCGAGAGGCTTTCGAAACATTTTCGATGTTTTCACAAAACCTCTTCCATGTTGTAGTTTTATCAAATCTTTTATGCTTTTTATATTCTTTTAATTTTTCTTTATAAGCTATCCAGTCCAGTTAATTTCAGGATGATTAAACTCTATTGAAGAGTTTTCTACATGCACATCTGCATACTTGTAACTCTCTATTCCACCAGGGTGGTTTTTTCTTACCCCTTAGCCTGTTAAAAAGGCAGGACAATTCCTGATGTGATGTTATCAACACACAATCTATATCCGAGATTTCTAGATGTGACGAATATCCGATCAATCCTGATTGTTTAGAAAACAAAGACCTATACTAGTGCCAATTAGTCTGCCTTAAGCTTCGGGAGATTTCTACCACTGGTGCCGGGTCCCTTATACTAAACTCAATAAACCAATGATCAGTAAAGGAGTGTTCCTGAAGTACAAGCCAGTTCATGATCCTATTGGCTACCAAATCAGAAGAGAAGGTAACATCCAGGACTTATTGTCTGTTCCTTGTTATAAACGTAGGTTCTTGAACTCTATTACAAATATTAAGATTATTACTAACTATAAATTCTAAAAGTTCTTCACCTCTTTCATTAGTGTCTGTACTTCCTCAATAGTAAGATGTGTGTTGGCGTTACAGCACAAAATTATGTGATATCCAGCGCTTACCACCGCAGCTGTAAGATTCCTTACCATTAACGACGGAAGATGGCCTAAGTCATCATGAGAGCAGTGTACCGACGGCAGCCAGTAACATATATCTCCTACTTCCTAGCCAGGATGCAGGTTCTAGTATTATTTTCATTCTTGACAGCTAGCATCTTAAAATCTTTGGTCCTCAATCCGCAAACTCTGCCACCACAGATCCAAGGTTCTTGAGCTAGGACTATGTCAGCTTCGCATTTTGTTATACGAAGCTGAAAAGTAGTCCAGGCTGCTTTAGAATAATGGGTGTTTATCTGTATCAGGTTCAACATCCGCTACAGTATCCATATCCACGACCGTTTTATTGGAGTCATCGTCAGTCTCGAGAAGAAGGTCACTGTCTTCACCAGAATCAGCGTCGAATAGGCCGGAGGCGCCTCCGAGAATTTCAGAGTCGGATGTCATATAGCCATCTTTTTCCGAAAACTATCGTAGGCTGGACTTCTTCCCTTCCTCTTCAGATTCTTCCTCCACAGCGTGTAATAAAATTGTTCCACGTCTGTCCCCCTCGGCCCCGATGATCCTCCATATCTTCCAATTGCTTCCGCCCTTTTAGATTATATATAAGTGATTATAAAAAATATAGGTTTTTTTAAATACTTAAATTATAGTGTATTCATTTTTATTAATTTAGATACTGTTTAAAGCTATAATTATTTTATGGAAGTTATCCAATTATAAATCGAAATTCCTCATGAAATTTTTCCCTTCTTCTTTTTTGCCTATTAAGAATAAAAATTCCCTCATTTTACTTTTTAGTCCGTTTTCATAAACCATAAAACGCTAAAACGTAGTTATTTTAAATATATTTAAGTATGAGTTTTCCTTAAAAAATTTCCCCCACAAAACAGAAGGGAGTTTGAATTAATTAGAAACATTTTTTCTCGAGAAAAACATTTCCTGATGAAACAAATTCCTTGCGAATATTGGACCGAAATACTTTTTTTCAAACATGGCAACTTACGAGTATATCTACGAGTACTTATGAATTTTTTGAATCGTATCCTTTTTTTATATTATTATTATTGAATATGTTAACATTGTCCTCTCTATACATAAATTAATTTTTTATTTTACTTAATTTTAAAAAAAATATTTTTTTGGAGCTAAAGCTCCTTCTTTATTTAACGTTCAACTTAAAACTAAACTTTTACGAAATTGTTTTCTTCAATACGATTAGCAACGTTACAATCAAACTGCACACTCAACATTTTCCCACAGGTATAGAAATTATTTTCTGTGCGCGTGTGCACTGTCATCAAAACAGAATATTTTTTATAAATATTTAATGTTGCCAAATAGCGAGAGTATCGGGTTTCCGTCTGGCTTGTTCTCATGAATTTTATGAATTATGAATTTTAAACGTTGAATGTATTAACTCCTCCCCGCCTTAATTTCAAACGTCCTCGTTTGAACCATTTGATTTTTGTTCAAAAATTTTATTCAATCCTTGGATTGCTGAATTAGATAAATTTATCTGATCTTTTAATCTCGGCTTTCGATATTTTCGTACTGCCAAACCTATCATAATCATCAGCACTATCACAAATGCTATTATACCACTTATTGATAGGCTTATTCTATTGCTGGTTTCGATAAAGTTGATGTGTTTCATATTTTTTGTATTGATTTCTTTCATCATTTGCAGGGATAGGATCTCTTCTGTTCTGTTGTCTATGGATTTTTGCTGGAGTATGGTGGGTAGTGGTTTGTTGCTACTAACTTCTTTAGTCTCGTAGGATCTGCCTTCTATTATAATTGTTGAGTTGTGGTGGCGAATAATGAATGTTCCATTGAATGTTGTTTCTTCGTCGTCTATTATGGCAATTCCCTTGTAATTGTTAACAAATAGCAAATCTTTGGAAATTTCTTCCGTCTGTGGCAAATGTTGGTTGTTAATCTGAGTGCAATTGGTTGGCTTACTTTTTAACAAATTAGCAATACAATGGTCTTCACTTACATCTACTATCTGTTTATTAGTACAAATTAACAGATTATTATAATTTTTGCATGTATTTTGTATTCCAAATATTTTATTTTTATTCTTTAACAAAGTCTTAAAGTTAATTTTATTAATTTTGTCTCTTTTTTTCACTGATCTAATTTCTAGTACATTAAAGGATTCTAATTCGGTAGTTGGCAAACTTATTATGTAGATAATTGATTTGTCGTCTACCGCTACTTTTACTTCGGCAAATTCTAGTGCTTCGTCTATATTAATGAAAGGAAACTTGTCTTGAATCAATATTTGTTTTGCTACATCGAGTTCTCTGTCCGAAAGAATAAAAGAGTTTATTATGTCCGCCTTGGCCCAATGAATAGCATAAGCTATATTTGTTAATTCCTCCTTGAGTATTTCTAATTTGTATTTTATATTGAGAGCTAATTCATCGGCCATGATCTGGTCTGTTTTTATTATCTTAACTATTTCGTTTGTTCTGTTAGTAAGTTCGTTTATTTTGTCTGCAGTCAGTTTGTTAATTATTAATTGGTCGTTGTTGTTTTCTAACAGTCCATTTATGCGATCAACCACAATTTCATGATCGCGGTGGTCTGGATTTCCAGCTATCCACTTCCAAGCACTACCTATAAAGTCAAGAGAACGTTTTGAGATACGTTTATTGAGCTTTAGCCTTGTTAATGAACTTTCGATTCCTAATACTAAGTTTGATAAAATAGGATAAAATGCGTTCTTGCTCGAAAGTTGTTTCTGTATGGTACTGTTGATAGTCGTCAGTAAGTCTTCGTACAACTCGATATCAATTAGATGTATTATCTTGAAAGTGCCCTTCTGAATTTTCGCTGTTCCAGTATGGACGGTAACAAATTCCGAGTGAGAGTAATCATAAATCTGCACTTCGGCAGCAGTAGTTGCCAATAACCTGTGTAATCAATGGATAAAAAATATTGTTAATTTCGAATAAGACTTTTATGGATGATTTGACCTTTCCCTGTTAATATTGTACTGTGCCTATCTTCTTTTACTATTTCTTTTGTATAACGCTTTGTTAGTTTAGTTCCTAATCTTTTGTTCTTCTTTACATAAACTATTTGCCCTGGGAGGTACGTTATAAAATCTTCCTTATTTTTATTATGAAATTCTAGATCCTTTTTCTGTTTAGCCTGCAATTTCTCGATATTATTATGTCTTGTCCTTTCTATGTCATGTGGTGAAAATGATACTGTTCTTCCAAAAAATAGGTCGACGGGTTTTCTTTTTGTAACCGAATGTATGGAGTGGTTATATTCAGCTACGGCTCTTTCAAGCAGCTCTTCGAAGTTTCTATGTTCCCCGTTTTCCTTCAAGCATCTAATAATTTCAGTAAGAGTACTGTGGAATCTTTCCACCTGTCCGTTAGCTTTGCTATAATATGGTGGTACTGTGTAAGTGTCTATTTTTAATTCGTCTTTTAACATAAATTTTATTGAATTTGAATTTAGGGATGGTTCGTTATCCATTACTATTGTTTTTGGTACGCCGAATGAAAAAACTATTTCTCTAAGTGGTTTTCTTATATCTTCTATGGTCCTACTTTTCAATAACTTTGTTTGTGCGTATTTACTAAATTTGTCTAAAGCAGTTAAGACAGTCTTTCCTTCAGTAAAATATATGTCAACATGAACGATTTCTCCTGGGTGACTTGGTAATGGTGTTTCAGATATTCGTAGTTTTTGCGGCTGTCTTTCGTATTTGTTTTCTTTACAGGTTGAACATATTTTTGTTATGCGCTTAATCTTTTGTGCCATTCCTGGGAAGTAGTACTTTTCAATTATCTGAGCCTTGTTTTCTATTGCGTTTCTATGTGCTCGGTTGTGCGTAGCAATGATTATATCTTCTTGATCCTGCTCGTTTGTTATATCTTCAACAATTTTTTGTGTGTATCTGACCTTATAATCTCTGAGGTGAAGAGGGAAAATATTTTGTATCAGTCCCACTATACCCTCTTCCGTGCAAATGCCATTAATAACAGATGGGTTAAATCGTCTTTTTAAATGCGAGAGTAAATTTTCTTCTGTGAATTGTGGTTCTATTATGGTGTGTCTGTGTATCAAAGGAAAAATAATCTGGAATTGGTACGATGCTGTTTCGCCAATTTTAAAAAATATTTGGTTTCTGAAAACATTGATAGGTGCTTCGACGCAAGGTATCAAATCTTCTCCAGAACTGTCATCACTATGTGTTGTATCACTAAGAGTGTTTATCTGATTTGGAATTCTTGAGAGAGAATCCGCCACGACATTCGTTTTCCGGGTCTATATTCCAGTTCGTAGTTGTACTCCTCTAATATCGATTTCCATCTCTTCATCTTATTATTAGTATTTCTATTACTTAAAGCATATGTCAATGGCTGGTGGTCAGTTACAATCTTTACCTTTTTCGAACCATATAAATAATTTCTGCATTTTGCCAATGCCCATATGATTGCAAGCATCTCTTTTTCGTTTGTGGCAAGATGCTCTTCGCTTGTGGCCAATGATCTGGATATGAATGTGATGGGTTTGCTATTTTGCGAGAGAACTGCTCCAATTGCGTGGTCAGATGCGTCCGTGGTTAGTTCAAATTCTTTTTCAAAATCAGGATGTGACAGTATGACTTCTTCTGAAATAAGCGAATTCTTAATTTTTTCGAAAGCTTCTAAAGCCTCAGGATTAGCTGTTATGGGTTGTTTTTTTGAAGTTTGTTTTGAGGTATATCCATCTATTCCGCGCAGTAATCCAGTCAGTGGCTTTGCAATTTGTGCATAGCTTCTTATGAATCTGCGGTAATATCCCGCCATTCCGAGAAATGATCGCAATTCCTTCAAGGTTTTTGGAAAAGGTATTTTGGCTATTGCTTCTAACTTCTTCGGGTTGGTTCTGATCCCGTTTACACCAACAATAAATCCCAAGAACTCGACCTCTGTTTGCAAAAACTCACATTTGTCGAGCTGGATCTTTACATTCGCGTTTTCCAATGTTTCAAAGATAATCCTTAGATTTTCCAGATGTTCTTTTTCAGTTCCGCCAAAGATAATAATGTCATCGATGTATATGTAACATCTCCTGCCGATATGCGGCCGAAGAATATCGTCCAGTGTTCTCTGAAATGTGGCTGGAGCGTTTTTCAGCCCGAATGGTAGGCGTAGGAATTCATACTTCCCGTTGTTGACTGAAAATGCAGTTTTTGGAATGTCTTCTTCTCTTAAGGGAATCTGGTGGAATCCCGATTTTAAGTCTAAGACAGTGAAAAATTTGTTTCTTCCAAGATTCGCCAGTACTTCGTTAATTTCTGGGATTGGATAACGGTCTGGTACTGTAACCTGGTTCAATTTTCGATAATCAATAACCATTCGATACTTCTTTTTTCCTGAAGCATCCATTTTTTTGTCCACAATCCACACTGGTGCATTATAGGGTGATTTTGATGGTCTTATAATTCCGTTTTCCAGTAATTCCTCTATCTGATGTTCAATTTCTTCTTTTAAGGCCATTGGATATGGGTACGGTCTACAATATACCGGGTTATCTGTGGTGGTTTTGATTTCTCCTTTCACAGTTGTGATGTATGTGAGTCTTTCATTTGGATCGGAAAACAATGAAGGATAATCACGGATAATTTTTAGTAGTTGGCTACATTGATCGTTAGAAAGATGAGAAATGCGCAAATCGATGCTATTAACAGATTGAGATTTTTTTTGTTTCAAGGGTATTACGATATTGGGCGCAATGGTCATGTAATTTTTGTCTGTGTGTATGACAGCTTTAACTTTCCTCAATGTATCATTACCTATGATACCATGGAATGTTTTAAGTGTTGGTAATATATAAAATTTCAACTTTTCGCTATTCGGTCCGAAAATGTCAACGAAAGTATGGTGAGAAATTTCAAGGTTTCCTGCAACTGAATTTATATAAAAAGGTCTTTCGTTAAGAATAGGATTTCTAATTCTGGTTGATTGTATGTAGTTCTTATTGGAACCAGTGTCAATTAAAAATTCAAGAACATCTCCACCCCTGTTAAGTTCCAAGTAAGGTAGTGAAGATGGAGTTAGTCTAAAAAATAAACGCTGTCGATGGTCGATTGCGATGATGCATTAGGCATTTCGCTCTCCTGTTGCGGATAGTCATCTTCAGGTAAACTGTATAGGCCGTTAGGGTCAGCGTCGATATTTACCTCTTCGTGTGGGTATTCGTATTCGTAAGATTGGGGTGGACTTTGATAAGTCTCAGCATAAAAATTCCTTTGAATTTTGTTGGGAGCATTTGATGTATCCAAGTTTGGTCTTTTTTTTGCGAATTGGTAGCTATTTCTTGGAATATTTTGATAGTTTACTTGCCTAGAATAATGTGATCTATCCACTTCCGTTGGTTGTGGAGGTTTTGGATGAAACTATTGTCTGTTGTTGAATCCGGTGAACCTTTGTTGGAAATTATTAGAAAATTGACGTGGTTGCTGTTGTGGGAATTGAGGAAATATTCTTTGTTGCTGCTGTGGTTGGTAATTTGGTCTGAACTGATTGTAATTATTTCTTGGTAGGTAAGCTAATTCAGGATAAAAAGTTTTAAGTTGTGGTCTTGGAGGTAAAGGAAAATGTTTCGAGCGGCCTCCATGATTGTGGTCGAAACTTCCGAAAGTCAATGGCTTAGTACCTTGTGCATATTGTCTTCTGAAATGCATGTTGTCTAATTTTAAGCACATTTGCAGTGCCTCTGGTAAGCTTTTGGGTTCACTAACGCTTAGCAATCTTGGCAAATCTCCATTCAGTCCACGAACGAACGTGTCCAGTGCCTTGTTTCAGTATGAATGTGTCATAACATTCATCGCATCATTTGATAACTCGAGGCAAGAAACTTTGTCTAATATAAGTGACAACAACGAATACACCCTTTGATAATAGTCTGCGATACCCTGATTTCCTTGAGAAAGTGAATTGAGTTGATACTCTAATGTTCCTAGGTCTCGCCCATCTGAGTAATGCATCATTAGACATTTTTTAATTTTTGTCCAGTCAAGTGGACTCCAGTGCAGCATCTGCGTCTCCAATTATTTTGTGTCTGATAACGTGTAATATGGCGTAGTACTTTGGGGTTCCTTTGATACTATCGTAAACATTGAGGATTCTGTCCACAGTCTTTCGCCACGAATTAAACTCGCCTGCTTTACCACTAAATTCTCTTAAGCACTTTACAATATCGGGAATATTGTCGGCTTCCTTGAGTTGTGTTGCGTTAGCAATGTTAAAGGATACGTCTGCTGTTTCATTTTCGTCCGGTGTCGTGTTTAGTTCCCTAAGTGTCTCATGTATTATGGTTTGTATTTGTTCCCTAAGTGTCGGTAGTATAGTCGATGAGGTGTTCGTGCGGCTAGTGGATGTCGAACTTCCTGTCAAGGATAGGCTACTCCATTGATTTGCTAAGTCAGATGGTGTGTTGGTAGTCATTTTTAGGACAAGCAACTTTTCCCACTATAGACAAGCACTGATTTCCTTTTCTATTATTCTGAATTTACTCGTATTTAATTTTGATTATAAAATGCAATTCTGTCGGTAAATTTGAGACAATCACTTTTAATAAAATTTACAAAAATTATTTATTTCTATCAGTAATAAATTTGTTTGCTGTATTTCTTATTATCCCCGCTATTGGAGGGTCTCGTGAGAATCGCAATAGCTTCCCCCTCTTAAAAAGTTTTGTTAATATTTTAGCAATTATTTCTGATTACAATTTTGGGAATTCTTAAATTTATTATTATTTAATTTTTTTTTTAATTATTCCTTTCAATTTATTTTCTTTAAATTAAGCATCAATATTTTCCCTTTTTTATTTTTCTTTATCAATTTAACAGTTTCTTTAACACAAAACAATTTTCCTCAAAAATTTAAATTTTTGTTTTATTACTTACATATAACTTAAGATTAAAGTCTTCATTTTCAACGTTGGGGCTCTGGGTTGGTAGACGTTCAGGATTAGCCCTTTTCCCTTTGTACTCTGGTCCTTCTCCGTTATAAAGTCGCCAAGCCCCCTGTTGTTGAATTGATGGTTGTTTGGTTGGTTACCCTACTTTTGGATTTTCAGGCTTTAGTTGTAATTTATATCCTGACTTCCTTTTTTATATTTATTGTTAGCTTCTATTGTTATCGTTTTCTTGATTCGTTATTTTAACAGTACATATTTTTGTAACAACAATTTTTTTTTGTTCTTATTATATTTTTCCTTAAGATAGTATTTTTCAAAGTCTAATTTTCATTATAATGTTCTTTTAGATTTATCTTGTTAATTTTGTTTAAGTTTTTATTTCATTTATTTTATACTTTTATTAATAATTTTTTTTTTTTTAAACAATATTTTTCAAAGTTTAAATTTCACTATAATTTATTTTTTTGACTTATTTTATTTTAAAATATTTTAGTTTTTTATTTCTTTTGCTTTATACTTTAAGTCTTTATTATTTATTTCTGTTACATTTGTTTCGTTTAAGTTTCAGTTGCTTACTTAAAATTAGTTTTTTAAAATTTAATTTTTTTTCCTCGAACCTTACTTTTTTCTTTTCAGGTTTTTATTTTTTTGGTTTCACACGATCCTTACTTTTTTTTTTGTTCAGGATTTTTTCATGTTGCCACACGCGATCCTTACTTTTTTATTTTTCAGGAGTCTATTCACGTGGGTCCCTGCTCGGGCGCCAATTAATTTTTTATTTTACTTAATTTTAAAAAAAATATTTTTTTGGAGCTAAAGCTCCTTCTTTATTTAACGTTCAACTTAAAACTAAACTTTTACAAAATTGTTTTCTTCAATACGATTAGCAACGTTACAATCAAACTGCACACTCAACATTTTCCCACAGGTATAGAAATTATTTTCTGTGCGCGTGTGCACTGTCATCAAAACAGAATATTTTTTATAAATATTTTAATGTTGCCAAATAGCGAGAGTATCGGGTTTCCGTCTGGCTTGTTCTCATGAATTTTATGAATTATGAATTTTAAACGTTGAATGTATTAACTTATATATCAATGTATATCAATGAATTGTGAATTATTGATGGTGAATTATCTCTTGTGAAAAACTTATCGAAATTAAACTAACGAATCTGGTAGTCCAAATTAATGATATGTTGTTGATTTATTTCTATTTCTTACGCCGCACAGTGGCTGAAAATCGTTTTTCATTGGCCAAAAGTCCAATTTTTTTGTCACCGATTTTTAAAATTTTTACGCCTTTTTGTAGCTAATATATCCAGATTAAGGTAGCCAAAAAATTAGGTTAAACTATTGATAATTGTGGACGTGTTTTTCTTTTGTTTTTTATCAAAAACAAATGGTTACTACTCGCAAGCTATCATCGATAATGGCCTGCGGTCTTTTTCATAATATTGGTAGGATTATAGTCTTTAGTTGTTGTAAGTGGTCACAGCTCTAGTGTTTAATATTAGGGCCGTTACGGAATATTTATTAAACTACTATATTTTTTTCAAATTTAAACTTTAGTGGAATAGAACTTCTAGGGAACAAAGGGGGAACAAAAAACGTATATCACCCGGAGAAAGGTCCTCTTTAACGCTATATATACTTTTGCACCAGTGACGACCCGTGGGTAGAACACTTTTTTCATTTTAATGAAATTACTCTAAAAAAAATACAAATTACGATAATTTAAACAGCCCTTTAAGTACTCGTATACAATGGTGTATTAAATTTTCACTTTTTTGCCTAAAAGTTTATGTTTTTTTACTTTAGACTACGTAAAACTAAAAAAATTAAATATAATACCTGTGAAAGGGTTTAATGGCTTTCTTTTGATCAGCAAAAATAAGTCATAAAATTACCACAATACGTTCTACAGTAAACATATGATCTCTTTCTAAATTTACCTGTTATCAAATGTTAGGGTCAACCAAAGTCATAAATAATTTTATAACAATAATCGCGACATTAAACCACTAAAGATAAAAAACAACAACAAATATTGGCGAGATACTAATCAGTTTTACCTGATATTAAGGTCTGGACAACATCTGCAGTTTTGTTCAATTTAAGCACTACCTGCTATGAAATTAAAGATCAATGTGTGAATAACATGTATCTAAAAATGTATAAAACTACGGATTCGATAAGGGATTACTCAGTAATAAGTTAATCCTCTAAGTGTGCGGATAAAACATAACAGACGCAAATAAAAATATTCAGAAAAATATGGAGAGCTTCAGTTATAAAGAACTGGCCGAAGAGTATTTTAAAACAAAAACCAGGAAGATGTTCTTAGTTACGTTAAAATAAAATTAAAGTTAAATTCGTGTAGCACCGAAATGCAAGAGCAATTATCTAATTTCGTCAAAGCACTAAAAAACGCTACAAAGAAGTTAGCTACAGTAAACAAAACTTTTATATAAAAAGTGCAAACTGGTTAGAGGGCCAACTTACTGTCGCTGCAGAAACAGCAAAGCATGATAAGGCTGGAAGACCACGCAAATCATTGGACAACTGCAGCGATAGATCTAAGAGGCGGAAACTTAAATATATTAACGATGCAATTGGTTGTACATATATAAAAGAATCTTTCCTACATCAATTAAGATCACAGAACCAATTAACAAAAGTGGATATCATTGAAAAAAATGTTAAAGCTAGGCCAGTGAGAACAAAATGGATTCTTAAAAGTATACCAACTCCGAGTGATGCAATACAGTACACAAATGAGGAGGCATTAGCATTATTTCTGGATTTGAAATTAACAAAACAGCAATATATTAAGCTCAGCAATACATTAAGGTTCAAATATGTATCCAGCATATCATAACCGCTGCTAAAATGGACTCTTTGCCATCAAAGGACACTATTGCAGTCACACCAATTTCGGCAGAGCTACAACTACAATCTCTACTTGATCACACAGCCGAACGCTTGCTACAATCAATAACAGGAAATGAGTTAAAGAAATATGGAAACACAAAGTTAATTCTTTTTTGTAAATGGGGATGTGATGGTTCTTCGGGACAAAAACAATACAAACAAGTTGTATGTGAAAATATTTCGGACTCGGATATGTTCATGGTATCATTTGTACCATTGCGATTGAAAAAGATTTTGGAAGATTCAGAGCCTTCGACTAGTACAACGCAAACAATGAATATTTGGAAAAATGAGACACCATCTTCTACGAAATACTGCAGGCCAATCAAATTTGAATTCAAAAAAGAAACTCATGATGCCACTAACAAAGAAGTTATTGATATCAAGGCCCAAATTGCAACACTACAGCCATTACAATTACAGTTAGATGGGCAGCAAATTGAAGTAAGCTACCAATTAGTGCTGACAATGATAGATGGAAAAGTAGGTCAGGCTTTGACTAACACGAAGGCTGCATCCAGCTGCATTATATGCCAAGCAACATCAACCCAATTAAACCAAATACCGACAAAATCATTAGATAATACCGATGCATATGAATTTGGATTATCACCACTACGTGCAAGAATACGACTTATGGAACACATACTAAAAATCAGTTATGATTTGGATTTCGGGTCTTCAGGATCAATAAGAAACAACGAAACCAACAAAGAGTTAAAAACGTCAAAAAGACACATGTTCAAGATGAATATCGCAAATTTGGATTGATTATAGATCAGCCAAAACAAGGGTTAGGCAATGCAAATGATGGCAATAGCGCAAGAAGATTCTTTTCAGATCCAGAAACAGCATCTGAAATAACAGGAGTGGATTTAAACCTTATTTTCAGATTTAAAATAATCCTAGAAGTACTTCCGTGCAATGAAGAAATTGACTCTAGAAAATTTGGAGATTATGCAAAGGAAACTGCAAAAATATATGCAACCAACTACCCATGGAGAAATATGTCTGCAACAGTTCACAAAATCCTTTATCATGGAGAAGATGTCATTAAATATCATTTGGTGTCACTTGGAGATCTATCAGAGGAGGCTCAGGAAAAAAGGAACAAGGATTACAGATTTCTAGAGAGCACAATACTAGTAAAATTTCACGAAATTCAACAATTGAGATCTATTTAATATATTATTGGCAACGTCAGATCTCCAGTATTCGAAATCAATGAAAAGTGGAACATCGGGATTTATATGAAGAAGCTTTTAGACTAAATAACAGAAATAGCACAGAACAAAATATGGAATATTTGCAATCAATATTTGAGTCAAAATTTAAAAATTTAGGTACACAGACTTTTTGAGAATATTCTTATATTTTTTTATTAAATCTGTGGTCAGAATCTATAACCTTGTAGTCGACTTACTAATTAAAAAGTAAATTCTACAATTGAATTACTTAACATACTACATAATTTAATAGAAATTTCATATTTTTTTAAAGCAAAACTTGGCCAAATTAATTTTCGAACTTGAATTGCCCTTACATTATTTTTCCTTTAAATTTTGGCTCCCTTTAAATTATGCAGCCCTAGGCCCGGGCCAGCACTGATTGCAGTCTTCTAACAATTTCATCGCTGTGTCAGCAGTATCTGGAAATGCCGAAATCCAGGCATTAACATGTGGACGGAATGGAATTTCGCTCTTGTTTACAAGATAGATTTTCGCATCCGACCACGGCTCTCCCATCCTACTGACAGCTGCCTTGTACAGGTCCACTGATCTTTGGTCTCCAAAGGCCATCAGCTTAACCCTGCCTGCATCGTGACAGACGGGAGGTATGCCTGGATTCTCCGCAAGGACCTGGTAGTAGGTGGTAGCCAGTTTAGCTTCCACTGTATTTGTCCCTTATGATGGCACCATCCATATCTCCCCTGTCGACAACAGCCATTATGAGGTTGTCTTTTGCAACTTCACTCAACGACCTAACGCCAATATTGCTATTAGCTTTCTGCCGCTTAGACAACGGTTTGTCGTCCGGCAATCGCAGTCTTTACCAGACGGTTTTGCCGACGTGCTAGTACCGCTGCTGCAGGATTATCCTTGTTTTCAAGGACACCTTTTGCCCATTTGAGGGAGGATTTTTATTCTTCGGTCAGTTTTGAATGGTCTTGACTCCCCAAATTGCTCACTATTCGAAGGCATAATCTTTTTTGCTTATGCCTCATTTTCGAAGGTCGGACATGTCCAGTCAGAGCCGGTTTGGACGAGCTCGAGCTGCTACGTGCATCGACAGTCAGCCCGGTGTATGCGTCAGTTTCCGTCTGAACGAGTTTTCTCGTGGCAGACGGCCCAGCCGTAGCAGCTGGTTGCGTAAAACCAGTCCATCCGCTCCAGGAAGCGCCGTCATTCCATCGGTACCGGTCTCGTTTGGTTTTTGAGAATTGTAGATTTTTAATTTTTGGTCCCACGAGTGTAGGGGATTTGAAGGCCACCACGTCATAGCCCCCAATAACGTGGCGAGGGCGTCGTGTACTTGCTGAGGTGCCCAGATATCAGCAGGGACCCGTTATAGCACAGCCTTTTAACCCTGACTGCAAAAATCCAATGGGAACGGGTCGCATGACACCCCGGTTGAGGTTTGGATAACCTTTGGTCAACAGACCTTTAAAGCCGGTTGTCTTCACCCATTACCATAGAGGACTAAAACGGTAAACTATAGTCTTGGGTTGAAGACATAGACCACGGTCTGTAATCAAGCCAACAAACCACGACAAGGCAGTTATCCCGATTGAGAAAAAAAACAAAACTACCTAACTTCCCATAGAAAAAATAATAAACGAAATGAAACGAAAACAAATTGTAGTGGTGGTGTATGTAGATACTGCCTACCCGCTTTTTGCCGGCATATTTTCACGCCACTGGCAGATAAATGAAGGCAACTTTATATGCCTATACCCTTTATACTTTTTCTTCTATTTTTCTTTGCAAAAGTTTCGCAAATTAAAATATTGCCAATCTTATTTTAGGCAAGAATTAATTAAATGATCTTTATTTTCAAAATTTCTTTCCTTATATTTAAAATTAACGGTATACTTGAAATACCTATAATACGACGGCGGAATGATATTGAAGCTACCTAACTAGGAAAAAACATTTTTTTTTCATTTTTGCTTGTCTGCAGAAACACCCAGGGTCTAGGCAGGAATCGACCCTGCGACCCCTCGACTAATAGTCTAGTACTCTATCTACTAGTCTACGGAGCTCCCTGTCCCTGTCTCCCTGGCTCCATAGTCTCGTTTTAGCTCAATACACTTTGTAAAACGATATTCCAACTTTTTTTAATTTCTGAATCAACTTCCATCTGTTTAACGAGCTTATATGGGCCTCTTTCTCGTATTCTTGGCAGTCATTTAATGGTCTACCTATTAAAAAATGAGCAGGAGTCAACACATCCGTCTGGCTAACATCACATTCACTGATCCCAACCACAGGTCTAGAGTTTAACACTGCTTCAATTTGAACCAGCAGTGTACTCATTTCTTCATAAGTTAATTTAGCTTCACCAATCGTTCTTTTCAAATGAAACTTAACTGATTTTACGTCCGCTTCCCATATACCTCCAAAATGAGGAGCAGCAGGAGGAATAAAATGCCATCGAGTTCCTTGTGAAGCCAGTACAGGAATTATAGACTAGTTAATGCGAACTGTGGTTTTAAAATCCCGATCCAACTTTCGGCTTGCACCAACAAAATTTGGTCCATTATCAGAGTAGATATCTTCTTCCGAAAAATCATTTTAATGCAGCTAGAAACGCTTCTGATGTTAAATCGCTAACAGCCTCCAAATGAATTGCCTTAGTTGCCATACATACAAACACAGCTATCTAAGTTAAGATATTTCATTTTATTTCTTTTAATTAAATATTTTTGTATTTCCCAACGTCCAACGTTTATGCTGACGGCATGGCATGTCTAGCAAAATAGCGGACACTCATATTTCATAATTTTTCTCATGATAAAATGTTTACTATGCAAAATGCAAACCTAGAAAATAAGTATAATTATGATGATTGCTTTAATCTTAAGTTAGTTCTAAGTTAGCACCTAAGAAGGCAAGAAATGTAAAAGATATTGGTACTCGAGGCTCGGCTAAACTTCCCATTAGCTACTTTGAAGCGTTTTTACCATAGCGGATACATTTGTGACAGCTTCGTATATATTTTTTAATGCAGTACTTCATGTCAAGAATTCAATATTTGTTTGTTAATGTTGCTTCAACCAGGCGATTTCCACCATGTAATTGGATATTGCTGATCATATGGTAGATTTGTATTTTGCAATCTGCCACCGAAGCGCAGTAACCCATCTGCGTCTATAAAAGGAAACAAGCTCAAAACCTTACTATTCTTTTTTACGTCATTCGATAACAATTTCCTTAATATAAAGCCATAATCTGCAAGATGGTTTTGTATTTTATAATGAATCTGTCTGCATTTTGAAATTATATTAGCTCCCGTTATAAGATCATACACGTAGAAATCTTCCTTCGTTCTGGCAATTGTCAGCAATATAAAATAGAGCCCGTACAGCTAAAAATGGGGCAGTTGACGTTCCATAAGTAATCGTGGTTAGTTGACATTCTTTAATATGTTCTTCTTTGCTTTCTCTTCACAAAATATTTTGATGAGACTGACGTTTTTCTGCGACCCTAATTTGACGGTACATTTTTTCTACTGCGGTAATGATGACGTATTTCCACAATCTCCATTTCGTCAACATATCGAATATATCACGTTGCAATCTAGGTCCAGTATACATTATTTCATTAAAGCATTTGATAATTCAGCAGGTGCATCGAAAACTACTCTTACTTTTATTGTTAAGCTTCCCTCTCTAATAACCGCTTGATGAGGTAAATAATATTTACCGTTACCCGATTTATTAACTATTACCGTATGGCCGAGCTGTAAATGTTGTTGCATAAATTTGTGATAGCTTTCTCGCAACTTTGTATTCGCGCCTATTTTTCTTTACAGTGAAAGAACTCTAGCTACGTGTTACTTTCTAGAGTCTCCAAGCTGATTGTTTTGTTTTTTAATAGGTATGTTAACCACTATCCTATTTTCTGCATCTACTTCAGTGGTTCCATTGAATATATCTTGATAATTTGTATCTCCTTCATTATAGAAAGCATTTGAAGATAATTCTTCTAGTTCCAAAGAACCGTTATAAATTTAACTACCAAAGCTACCAAAGCCTTACCAGAATTATGTTTTTTTATTAATGATACCAGATAAAATCCATCCAAATATAGTAGATTGCGCCAATACATATTTTTTTTTAATATACCTCCATTTATCCTTCCATTATATTCGTTATGATGTCCATGCCAATAACTATGTCTATACGATTCGATTTATTTAAAGCCAGATCTGATAATATATATTTGTCCCATTCGCTTATATCAAATTTGAATGATTGGCTTGGTTGTTCTCCAGTAAGTTGTGGTAAAATCAGAGCATCTGCTTCCACAAAGCGATCACTTAAAAATCTTGGTCTTATTAATTTTGTTTTTGTTTTCGATACACCTCCTAGACCATAAATTTCTATTTCAGATTTATTTCGAGGTAAACCTAATATTTGAGAAGCTTCTTCAGATATGGTAGTTAGTTGTGAGCCTTGATCCATTAAAGCTCTTAATAAGACATATTCGCCATGTCCTGATTTTACCTTTACCTGTACAGTAGGAAGCAAGCAACACGTCGACTGGTGCTTTTGTATTCATTGAATCAATTGTTTGGCTTGGTGGCATTTTAGATATTTGTTAATAATTAATATGCAAAATTGTATGATGAATTTTGCCACATTGCTGACACTTGGCTTTTATGATTTAAACTGACTGTTAAACTCAAAAATTTGGTATATTCTTGTATTTAATAACCTTCAACAAAAAATTTGGGAAGGGGATATATAGGTTTGTCATTCCGTATGTAATGTCTTCATTATTCATTTAAGACCCCATAAAGTATATACATATAATCTGGATCTTTATAGAGAAGTCGAACAAGCGATGTCCATCAGTCTGTCCGCTATATTTTGGTGTAACTAGAATAAAGGCCTCGCACAACATAGACACGTAAATTTTATACCATTATTATATTTGTAATTTTTACTACAGGCCACCACATCATAGCCCCCAATAACGTGGCGAGGGTGTCGTGTACTTGCTGAGGTGCCCAGATATCAACAGGGACCCGTTATAGCACAGCCTTTTAACCCTGACTGCAAAAATCCAATGGGAACGGTTCGCATGACACCCCGGTTGAGGTTTGGATAACCTTTGGTCAACAGACCTTTAAAGCCGGTTGTCTTCACCCATTACCATAGAGGACTAAAACGGTAAACTATAGTCTTGGGTTGAAGACATAGACCACGGTCTGTAATCAAGCCAACAAACCACGACAAGGTAGTTATCCCGATTGAGAAAAAAAACAAAACTACCTAACTTCCCATAGAAAAAATAATAAACGAAATGAAACGAAAACAAATTGTAGTGGTGGTGTATGTAGATACTGCCTACCCACTTTTTGCCGGCATATTTTCACGCCACTGGCAGATAAATGAAGGCAACTTTATATGCCTATACCCTTTATACTTTTTCTTCTATTTTTCTTTGCAAAAGTTTCGCAAATTAAAATATTGCCAATCTTATTTTAGGCAAGAATTAATTAAATGATCTTTATTTTCAAAATTTCTTTCCTTATATTTAAAATTAACGGTATACTTGAAATACCTATAATACGACGGCGGAATGATATTGAAGCTACCTAATTAGGAAAAAACATTTTTTTTTCAAAAACCATTTATTTCTTAACATAGTCTCGTTTTAGCTCAATACACTTTGTAAAACGGTATTCCAACTTTTTTATACTATCTGAATAATAAGATTTTGGGAACCCTCAAAATCCGCGTTAGTTTCGGTAATCACTTCTTCGTTTGAGATTAATCTTTTTCCTGCGAGCAATTTTTTCAAGTTAGAAAACAGGAAAAATCACTAGGATCAACCAATTCGAAGTGTATTTCACATAATTTTAGCATCGTATCTAATACTGCGTTGTCTTGAAGAAAGAGCACTTTTATCTTTTTTTAAATGTGGTCGTTTTTACTTTATTGCATCAATCAATTGATCCAATAATGCACGATAATACTTTCCTGTGGATGTGGATCCTTTTTCAAGATATTCGATGAGCAATATTCCGTGTACATCCCAAAATACAGTGGTCATAACCTTGCCAGCCGATTTCACTGTCTTCGCCTTCTTCGGAGCACTTCCACCAGCTTCCACCCATTGTTTCGATTGATTTTTGATTTCACGTGTGTAGTGGTCGACCCACGTTTCATCAGGATTACGCTTTATCATGTCCAAATACCGAATGAATTGGTCTGTCGAACTCATTTTGTTTGACACTTTTTTATCTTGGACCAGCACTCAGGGGAAGACCCCTGCACATGCAATGCATTGTGCTGGAACTAGTGGAAAGGGATAGTGATAGGTATGACAAGAGGTGAAGCTTCATTCGTTCTGCTTTTTTTGCACGTTTATTCGTAGAGCGATGTTGCAGCGCCTCTGGTGTCGAGGAGGAACATTACGAAATTTTTGAAGCTGTGTTTAGTAGCCACTTCTTTATTAATTATTTTACTTCGCCGTAGATTGTGCTACTCAGTACCAATGAAGGAGGGCGCTCTGATGTTACATTGGAATTTGTATCAGCTGAAGTTGGTACTGTTCAGTGACCAGTGACCATGCCTTCGCCACTGAAACCTTCCGCCAACAACTGACACACCAATGCACAGCAGAGAAATGCGTGGTGTTCTTATTTCATGGCTCTGTCTGACACTGGGTTTGAACCCAGGTCCTTCGCTTTGTAGTCAACGTGCTTACTACCTGAGCCAATGCCAATCTCTAAGGAAACGCGGCATCAATCTTGCCGATAGCTTTTTTATATGCAAACGTTCACACAAAATGTTGAACACACGTTCATGTGATACGTTTACCATTTCAACAATCTCACGTAACTTGACTCGGCGATAATTCATAACGCTATCGAGGATTTTCTTGATATATTCTTCAGTAACCACCTCTTTTGGCCTTCCTGTTGATGGTATTGTTGCAGTGCTTGTAATGTTTATCGAGCTTTTCTTTTGTCTCTTTCGCCGTTTTCCCTTCAAATAATAGTGTTTAATCACTGCACGAAATTGACTTTTTCCATTTTTGAAGAAACACAAAAGTTGCATACTTCAAACGACTACAACAAATAAACTAATCGATGAATTTGGTTGAAATTTTAACAGCTCACGTTTGACAGATTTCAATTTAAAAAAAAAAGTTTTTGTGTTTGTGCTGCCATCTTGCGCTAGGTAGCTTCAATATCAAATTTTTTTTATAAAATTACAATAAAAGTTATTAACATAATTTTGAGTGGTTTTATTTATCATAAAAATTATCCTTTTTTGCTTCGAGTGGCAATATTAACATTATCCATTGTTAGTGTCATGACCAATGCATTAGCTCACAAGAAAATGTTAGTTAAATGTAACATAATTTAAATACATTACAAAATCTTATTACTTATATGCATATGTATGTATATAGGTACTCTTCCCGTGCAGATAACGCGACAAGTCCACAGTATCCAAAAGTAACCCAAATGTATTGTAATATTTAAATAAATATATCAAATACGGGCGCATTACACTACAGTATGTAGAAAACATGGTCTATTTAGCATTACGAAGTCCTAAGACCGGACCATATGGTCCAGGTTTGCATTGCATCGGACTGACCCAAAAACTACTCCATGTCGCTTTGTTTATTTCGTCACGCCATTTGCTCTTCATTACAGAAAAAACTCTCTCTGTGGATGCTGCCGAGGCAAGAATAGAAATTCAAACTGAAATCAGTCTTATTACATTTCTCCATAAATACTATCCATATTTATACTAGGTTTTTGCAGATTTGAATCTTCGATTATGTTAACAATATTATCAAATTTAACAATGCTTTTTAAATTCATATTGCTAATAGAGATGGGCACCGCTCACGGGATTAGCGTGAATCATGCGTGATAATGCATGATCGTGAGCAGTTTTTTGTTTCAACCACGTGAGCGTGAGTATAAAAAAACTTAACGTGAGTGAGCGTGCATGAGCAGATTTTTTGCGTGATTTTTTCGAATTTGAACTTTTTTTCATATTTTAATAGTTATGTTTTTTTCAATTTTGTCATGAAGACATAAAACGTTGTGCCGGTATGTATTAATGTACTGATGTGAATGAATGATTCATAGAAATTAGCAGTATAAGTCCGAGTTTCGACAGGCGAAAATTTGGAAAAAAAAACATCTGCAATTATCTTTCATTTTTTTCATTCCCGTTCACAAAAACGAATAAGACCTAGAAATTTAAATTTTTTAGAAAAAAGCTAAAGATCTTCCAATTCTGCAAAAACTGGCTAAACAAATACTGTGTGTACAAGCGAAAGAGTTTTTTCAACGCCTGGAAGAATACTTGAAGAGATGTGAAACAGACTTCACGGGAAAAATGTTGACAAAATTTTATTTCTGCATAAAATTATTTATCTATTAACGCGAAAGTACAAGATCCTACTTAATCTTAATATTTTACACAGACTGCTTATGAGCTAGAAAATGAATGATTTAAATCAAAATATTTTAAATATCTGCATAATTTTAAATTTCACTTCAGAACTTTAAAATCAAAGAAAATTTATATTTTCTATAGGAATTTTCAATTGTATTCAATTTAATTTTAACTACAAAGTTTGAAATCGCATGATGCATATCGTCACCTAAAATGAAAAACAACGTATCATCAAAAAATTTAAATTTGAGTTTTTTATTGTTTACGATTTACTACATCATATTACATACGAGTATGTGTGCAAAATTTTAAGCTTCTGTTAACAAAAATTAAAAAGTTATGACCCAAATTCAAAATAACGTTTCATCAAGTGAATGATTTTATTAAACAAAAAAACGTATCATCATCGGTGTTGTCAACTATTTACATAAAAAATACGCTGTCCATTTGCTCGAAATTCACTAGAAAACGGTAAAGACCGTGAAAATATTATTTCAATATCTCAAACAGTTTCACTTATGAAAATTAATGTTACGTTATTTTGCATTTTATATGACGATATTTACATACATATGTGTAAATCCTGCGTGACGAACCCAACATTCGTACGCGTTTTCACATTAATACATGAGTGACATTATATTTATTATATTCTAAAATTTCATACCTAATTTCAATGTTCCGAAAATAGTAAATACAAAATTTTTTTACTAAAATTGAAGTGAATTCAATGTATAAATATATGGCTTTCGATCGGGCCTTCTTCATTAACACTAAAGTATTGATATGAATACCTAAAAATTTGATTGTAATTTGTGCATAATTGATCGTTGAAAAACATTTATTTATAAAACTTATTTTGCTTATTATTTATTTATTTATAAAATTTTATTTATAATATTCCTTAAAAAAAATAAAAAACAAGTTGGATTAATTTCAAAATATTTTGAATGGTGGACTGTTTCTGGGACTTGCTCATATATTAAAATTGAAAAATTTTATGTCAAAACTAACAAATTATTTCAGAAAATTATATTTCTCAGTTAAACTTAATTTTCCTCTTTTATTGCAGAATTTTCTAATTGTATATTAGATTTTTCTATTTGCATTCAGAAATTTTAATGTATAAATACTTTTTGTGAGGTTGTGATTTTTTCGTGAGGTAGAGGCATAAAGGTAAGCTAAAGCTGGTGAAATAAGTCGATGGTTTAGTGGGTTCACAGCAAAAATCTCGCTTGAGGATCGTTTGGACGTAGGGCGTAACATCTGCCTGAAAAGGAAAGTAGGAAAAGTGGTATTATTAAGGTGGTATGAATTATTTGGTAAATTATTTGAATTTTTGTTTTTCATTTTTTATGACCAGCGTACCCAGTAAGAGGGTTGGAACCTTCTAAGATGTGTTTGCCGGAATTAAGAGCTAGGCGGAAACCTCACTGGTTACTACTGTGGTAACATAAATGAACGTGAGTTTTCGTGATTGTGACTAACTTTTATTTTCACTCACGTGAGCGTGAGTGAACAAGAGCCAAAAATATGAGGTCGTGCTTGAGCGTGCATGAGGGAATTTTTTTTATCGTGGGCGTGAGTGAAAAGTCACTTACGAAACCATCTCTAATTGCTAATTGTAAATAACCAGTTTGTGTTTTTAAAGAGGGTTCGAAAATGCTTGTTTTACGCGGGACTTAAGCGGGAATCCCAGTATAAAAAATAAAAATCTGAGATTTTGCTCACAACGTTATAAAATGTATGTATGCGTTGATAAAGGTATATATTTATTGATCTTTGTTTCTATTATATAGGAAAATATATATATAAATGTTTGCCGGTTAAGGTTTTTGTTTTATATACATATGTAAGTACATATACTTCAATGATTAATAATTTATATTTACTTCTGCACAGAGGTATGCAAGTTAACATATTTAATTTTTCTTTCTTTTAATTAAATATTTTTGTGGTTTCCAACGTCCAACGTTTATGCTGACGGCATGTCTAGCGGAATAGCGGACACTCATAATTTTTCTCATGATGAAATGTTTACTATGCAAAATTCAAACCTAGAAAAAAAGTATAATTATGATGATTGCTTTAAGTTAGCATTTAAGAAGGCAAGATAACAAAATAAAAAATTATATTGTTTTTAACAACCAATAACTAAAAACTTTTAATTAATTTAAAATTAAGGCCTCAACACAACATAAATTTTATACCATTCTTTTGGAATTTTTCATAAAATTGGTCGGTTTGAAAATAACAAAACTCTGTCCAATAATTAATGAGATATAGCCAAAAGACTTTTTTTTGTTATATTTCCTATTCCGTTGTTTTTTATGGCCCAAACTGTCCTACGGTCAATTTTATTAAGCAGATCTCTTGTATAGAGTTCTACGAAGGTTTGGACTGAAAATAATTGAAGTCGGTCCATTAACGACTAAAATATGGGCAGAAAAATGGTATTCGAAATAATTTTACTTTTAAAAATCTTTGGAAAAATTTGCGTTGGAATTCATACCAACAAACCTACTGGTTGGTAGTCACAAGCGCTTTTTATACACCACAGAGCAGTTGTATTTTTCATAGTAGTTTACACGCTTAAGTACATAATATATCTTATTTACTATAAAATACTAAAACTTCAAATTCTTGATGGAAATAGGTGTGGTTGTTGTAAAATGGCCCTTTTTGTCACACATCCATCCATACTGAAATGCGTTCATGGGCACATGTACACATTGTGTGTATACATGTGTATATTTAAACAGTCCTAAAGTAATGATTTGGTGTTTTGTTTTTGTTTGTTTCTTTAAACTTATTTTTGTACATTTATTAGTATAATATTATGCATGCATATTACAGTATTTTTTATCGCTTACATTTTCTTTTCGTATATAAATAACCATAATTATTTTTTATATTATTTATATTAAAGAAATGTAATGGATCGTCACGACACTATATACGAGTAAATATACAAAATCAATGAAATTGAATATTAGTTTTGTTTTAAAAATGTATTAATTTTTCATTTTTATGACTATTTGTGATTGCAGAAGAAAGGCAAAATTGATGCTTATATCCTGTTTTATACTTGTGTAATTTTAATTATTTCCTATATTTAGGTGCAGCGTACCTGCAGTATATCAGAACCCGGTATTATTATTGTATTTGTACAATGTGATAAAAAATCATTTGACAATTTAAATGTTGTTTGGATACTTAGTAACACAAAACAAAGCAGAAAAATCTCTTCCCGGCTAGAATTTAATAAGAAATGTTTCTTTCATTCATACTGTAACATCAGGAAGTTAATCTTCAAAAGCACTTCAATTAATTGCCTTTTCTATAAAATAAAAACAAAGTTTGATGTAAGAATTTAATTTGATATCAAGCTCCAAAATGTTATTAGCAAAGAAATTAAAAAATTAAAACCCCCGCGAAAATAGCGCATATTCTAAAAATTGCAACTGCAATATTCGAAATTATTCCCAAAATTTATTTTAAAAAATCATATAATTGGCAATCGGCAGCCAAAAGTTTTGAAAAAATCTCTTAAATTCCAAAAATTCTTAAAAATATGCGAACATCAGAAAAATTGTATGATTCGATATTGATTAAAAAACAGCAAAATTATAGAGTAAAAAACTTACAAAATATCATTTCCATTGTGAAAATTAAACTTTTATTAAAAACTAGTTTGTATTTGGAATACAAATTTAAAATGCATTTGTATTTCGAATAAAAGTATTACAAATACCTTCTTTCCACAAATTTATATTTAGCTTTCAGATTGCATTATCCAATTGAATAATTTAATGTGGGCTTAATTAAAATGTATTATAAGAATAGTTCGCAATTCATCAAATATTTTTCAAACAATCAGTTCCTATCGTATACATACATATGAACTTTGGATTTTTGGATCGGAATGTTTGGGGAAAATTTCCAAAACATTTGTAAATCGTAGCGATAACAGTTCGGGAGCTGTACCGCGTCTAAAAATACCATATGCATACACATTTGAATTTTATTTTTTTTATCATATTTTCGTATTTTCCCCAATTCAACATATACAAAATGATAAGTTAAGATCTTAGGAGATAAAAAATTGATTCCTTCATATTCATATAAACACATTCACTAAAAACACCTAAGAAATCATAGTTTTGCGGAATATCGCATGTCGATAGCACGCACTACGGAATTGGACGCGAATTAATGGTAAAATATTACAAAAATAAGCCGAATTTTGGGTTGGATTTGAGAGCAAAAAGCTTTCTGTTTGCGATTTGATCGTAATTTTTCATATTTAGTCTCTGTCTTACTTAGTAAACGCAGAAGAAGATTTAAATAAAAAAGTTTTTAATTAAATCCATCTGTTTTCTTAGCAGGCTGAATGTAAATTACCGAATTCATATTTCTTAAATCAATTGTGGTTGAAATACCATTGTGTTTCTATATCAGAAATGTACAGGTTATATCCAACCGCAATACAGATAAGTAAATGGAAAAGTTAACAAAATTTTAAAAAGACAACTATCAGAATACCATTAGTTTACATACATACGTACATCATACGAGTTCCAAAGAAAATATTATATTAAAATAATGAATTAAAATATGTTGTTATATTTTATAATTTAAAATTTTTTCTTACACCGCCAAGTTATTTTTATTTTTGGTGTTATTATTATATAAAATAAAAACGTCGATAACTTACTAAATTCATCATATAATTATTTTATCACTGTACAAAACCCTATCCGATAACATATTGGATATTTTTGAAAAATAAACCTTTTATTGTTCATAAAATTGGAAAAAACGCAAAAATTAAAAAAAATATTATAAATGAGATTGTGCCCTGGTTTTTTAAATAAATTGTGGAACAAACTTTTCCAAATAAAAAGTAAAAAAAAAAAAACAACTAAAATGTATCAAAAATTCTAAAAAAATAGCATTTTGTTGTGTTCAGGATTCGAAACCGTGCCACCGGGTAATGTACGGTTTCAAATCCTGACCAACCATTTATTATTTTTTTTTTAATTTTTGATTCATTTTAGTTATTTTTATTACTTTTACTTTTTATTTGAAAGAGTTCGTTCGTTTTTTAAACAATTTTTGATAGCTTTAAATTATTTTCAATATGAAGATAATATTGGAACATTTTAATCATTAGACTAACAGATTTATGTAATAGTTGGCGATTTTTTTAATCAATTTTGGGAGAATTTCTTCATTATTAAATCAAATTATTTCTTTGTTTAGTCGAAGACCACTTTTGATAAAGACGTTGAAACACTTCTGGGATATGTGAAAAATTATATAAATGTTAATAAAGGTATGTTAATATTTTTATAATGCACTATAGTCATTAATTACGAAATTCATAATTTATGGCTGACTTCATAAACGCAGTTTGCAAAGCAACACTAGAATGCCTTGTAAACTCATGCTTCCAGTGTTGCTTTGCAAGCTGTGCTTATGAAATCAGCCCATACTATGAAATAGTGATTAGGGGTGAGGTGCGTCCGTGAGACGGTGAGTGGCAAATTTTTTTGCTTTAATGTAAGTTTTTCCATTTAAATTATTTATTTTTTCGTATTTCGTGGGCGCGAATTTTGATTGTGGCTTCTTTCGTCACTCTATACTATGCTGAAGGGTATATAAGAATCGGCACAGCCGAATATATCTCTCTTACTTGTTAATAGTAAGTTAAATGCAAAATGTTAAATAATTTTTTCTATTCATTTAGTTAAGATCATAGAAATTGTGTTAAAAATAAAAATATTACGTTGTAAAATTTATAAAATAATAAGTTAATTTCTTGAGAAATAAAATTTTGTAAAGAAGTTGTAATTATAAATCTGGTGGCAAACTGGATCAGATTAAGGAAATAGATAAACTTATTGAATCATTTCGGACGTTAAAAGTTAAAAAACATGACTACACCGAAACAGATTAGGGAGCTTATAGAGGCTCAGGTAGGCCCACTACAGGCTAGAATTAATGAATTGACACTAAACCTCGGACGCCTCACAAACTCATATACGGTGACAGAATATAGGACACGGGTTATCAACAATTCTTTTCGGTGTGACGAGACATTGGACGTAATAAAATCCTTGCCGACATTTGACGGAAAACACTCATATGTTAGTTGGCGCGAAGCCGCTAATAACTCGACGAGGCAAAAAGAAAAAAAATAGTCGAAAATATGACGCAGCCCTGACTACTTCGAATCAAAATTATCGAAGACGCGAACGATTTGTTGACCAATCATGGAACGGTATTAAATTTTGATGCTATTATAAGCAGATTGGAGTTTGCTTATGCCGATAAGCGTCCTATTCACATTATCGAACAAGAGTTAAGCATTATGAAACAGGGACAGTCCAGTATTTTGGAATACTACAATAAAGTAAATCAGGGATTAACTTCACTAATTAATAAAACTATAATGACACACGGGACTAACTCAGACTTAACAAATGCATTGAATAATAAAAATAGGCAATATGAACTCCGCGTTTTTATAACGGGACTTAATGCACCCATCTTAAATATTATTTTCTCTATCTCGCCTAATGACTTACCTAATGCGTTAGCTAAAGCAAAGGAATTCGACTCAAACTACCTTCGTGCGACTTTTGCTTTATAATTTAATCACACTCAGACTCAAAATAACAATAGTAATAATAGAAACCAAAATGCTCTGAGGCTAGCTCCGAACACATCTCAAAGATTTCAAAATAATTTCCGCCATCGAGCTGAACATAATTCCCGTCCAGTACAGTACCGCAAAGACTTATCAACAGAATGACATTATTGGACAGAGAGACAAACTTGCACCACGTTTTAAAAGACAAAAAGTTAAGGAAGACTTAGGGGATAAAGTTAAAATACATTCGCGGGACAGAATAATCCATAAGACTAACATTAAAAACTAAATTTAAAGTTTCAGGATATGGCCACATTTTTGATAATGTTTGTTGTAATATTCCAAGTTTGCAAATCAGAAGTCTAAAAAATGGACTATTCCAGGTCTCAATTAATACCGATTCATCTTGGTCAGGCTCGACTGCAAAACGGAAACTTTAAGTTGATACACACTTTGGAATTAGCTAAATACGAAGACGCTGTTGACTATCTGTTCTTAGAAATCCAGAGTAAGATACTTGGAAACAGTTCAGCAATTCCATTTTTGATGCACGACATTCGTCAAATAAGGGACAACTGAGATTAAAACATAAGAGAAAACGGTCGATAAATTAAATAGGAACAGCATGGAAATGGATAGCGGGTACTCCTGACCAAGAAGACCATCAAAGAGTTGTAGACAAAATAAACGGACTACTAATAAATAATGAACTACAGAGACACTATTGAAAAAATTAACATTTTAACTAACACTACGAATGCCATATTAAAGACTGTTCAATCTTTAGAAGAAACTATAACAAATAAAATCAAAATTATTAAAGAAGAAATTACCAATATAGAATACGCATTGCAATGGGCAAAGGTAGGCAGTAAATTCATTTCTACTTTCAGAAAAGGAAATGTACGAAGCTAGAAAATTTTTGGGTTCAGAGAAATTCCCTTACAGTAATTTAGTAGAAACTTTAGGTTTTGTTGACATCGGAGTGGCAACAAATGATGCTACAATAATATACATACATATATTTTAAGTTTGCCAGCTATAAACCAGATGATTTGTGAAAAATTATTGATTAAAGCTGTAAAGAAAAATAATGAAATTATAAAACTAAATACTGAAAATTATACATATAAGATGTCAAAATGAAATATATAAAATAAGAAAAAAATGTGAACAAATTAATGATCTAAGCATTTGTTGTAAAGATAATTTAATAAATATAACTAATACAAAATGTATAACACAAATTTTGTCAAGCAAGAATCAAAATTGTACTATCATAAACATTCAGCATGTTCCTTCTGTGGAAGAAATATATCCAGGAATAATTTTTTAAAATCAATTTAAAGGGTTCGTAAAAATTGCGGAAACAAACTCTTATGAATTATCGGGCACTTACATAATACAATTTCATAATGATACAATAGAAATAGAAAATTAAACTTATATCTCAAAGGAACTCCTATTTTTCAAACCACCTGTATTACAGCTTTCTAGGAATAAAACACAAATTGAAGAAGTACTTTCTTTAGAAATGATAAAAGATCTCCAAATAAATAACGGTGCACAAATTAACTCAATATCAACGAAAGGAAAATGGATGCTTTCAATTAATTCAGTAATTTTTATTATTTTGTTTTCTAGCATGATTCTAATGATCTATAAGTTCAAAAGAACTTCAAATCCAGACATAAAAATAACAAATGTCATTAGTAGAAAGCAAGAGCAATTAAAAGATCTAAAGGAATCAGGTACTGACAAAGTTTTTAAATTCGAAGTAAGCCCGGAGTTTCGCAGTGCCAATGATCTGCCAGTTCTCTGAGCAATCGGGACGATTGAATTTACAGAGGGGGATATTTCAGTTTTATTTCTTTTAATTAAATATTTTTGTGTTTCCCAACGTCCAACGTTTATGCTGACGGCATGTCTAGCAAAATAGCGAACATATTTCATAATTTTTCTCATGATTAAATGTTTACTATGCAAAATGCAAACCTAGAAAATAAGTATAATTATGATGATTGCTTTAAGCTTAAGTTAGTTCTAAGTTAGCACCTAATAAGGCAAGATAACAAAACAAAAAATTATATATTTTTAACAACCAATAACTAAAAACTTTTAGTTTGCAACTTATAGTTTGACACTATTTTCACTTTTGTGTTTAGTTTAATTAATTTTTGTTTAACAACTTTCTTTAAATACACTAATGAAAATTTCAATTGGACATTTACGGGTTTACTTAAACTTATAGAACGTCCACGATTTCTATTCGGTTTGATAGGTTGGAAACGAATGTCCACGTACAATCGTTGAAACGATTTTATTTATTGCAGCTGGCTGAAGTTGGTTGCAGTTCTGTGGTTTTGCTTATAACCACATTTTGGGCGTGCGATTTCTTGTTTGTTCACTGAGGTAAACAAAAATCAAACCATTTATTCAGGTATTAATAAAGCGTAGTCAGTTCTGGTAAAGACAACAGTTAATTTTTGCTTGTTTCATATCCAAAGAAGAGATCTTGTTTTTTTATAGTCCATCTTGCAAATTTATCATTATCCCATGAATATCTAAAATTGTTATACTTCAACTCGAGCTAAAGTCAATTTTTTATAAAAAAAGTCTATAAAATTTTATTAGATAACTCATATTTCGCCACACCCTTGTGTGGCTTCTTCAGGGAAATATAAATATTTTTTAAAATAAAAATTTTTTTTACAATAATCAAAAAAAAAAACAAAAAATACAAAAAATTTTCAAAATTAAAATATCAAAAAATTAACAACTTAATAAATACGTATGTACACAGAAATAGAATGTTATCATCCCATTTAATAAAATGATAGGGAAATTGTAGTAAAGTATATGCAGGTACAACTATTAAAAACTAGATTAGCTGGTCATAGATCAGATAAAAAATACAAAAATAACATTTCTCACAAAAGACAGCATTAGTATCACATTGTGTTAATTTTAATCACAATCCTGATTTTAGTACTGTAGCAGTTTTAAATACAGAAAATAACTACAAACGTCGGTATATGTTAGAGATGCTACAAATTATTAATGTTCCAATGGGAAATAGAATTAATTTTAAAGCAGATACAGCTAGTGTTGCTCATGCATATAGATATTTATTGCATAAGAACGGAAACGGATATATTCAATTTGGTTATTATAACATTCTATTTCTCTGTACATACGTATTTATTAAGTTGTTAATTTTTTGATATTTTAATTTTGACAATTTTTGTATTTTTTGTTTTTTTTTTTTTGATTATTGTAAAAAAAAAAAATCATTTTAAAAAATATTTATATTTCCCTGAAGAAGCCACACAAGGATGTGGCGAAATATCGGTTATCTAATAAAATTTTATAAACGTTTTTTATAAAAAATTGACCAATAGCTCGAGTTAAATAAGATGCATTTAAAAAAAAGGTCGAAAAAATATATAAGAATAATTGTTATACTTTTTAAGTGTAACGTATTTACTATCTATTTGATCCGTTTGGTTATCAAAATTACTTTTTGTAGGAGTATTTTGCTTACTAAAGTTGTCCTTGTCCTTGGTTTATTCATTTTGTCATAAAGCTATAAAACTTATAAATGGTATTATTTTTGCACTCACACAAAACAAAGTGAGTCTTGAGACAAAATCGCCAATATAAAAAAAACGTCAACAAATGGCACTGCAAAATAAAGTATTTTCGCGTACTTTATTATTTTCATAAAGTATAGAGTAAAATTACTCGAAATAACGTACAATACTTTATACTAAAGTACGGGAGGCAAGACTACACACGGCATCAAAATCTCAATTTACTTAAAAAGTGGATTTAGCAGCCTTGCATATTAAGCCGACAATATTTTATTTATTCATTTTCTATCATTATTTAAAATTTTTCTTTCTGTACTTCATAAAATTTACGTAGCGAAAAATTCAAATGAAGTTAAACGGAAAGAGTACGTATCACTAGTGTTGCCAGATTAAAAAATGCTAAAATAGGTTTATTAATAATTTAACGTTCAATGCATACAACATGTTAAAAGTTAAAAAAATGCACTTCAAGTACATAAACAAAAAAAAAACTAAACATATTTTTAAATTCATATAAGCCAGCCAATACATATATAACAAATATCAGGTATTTCTTTTGACTTCAATTCAGTATTGGATCAAAAATATAACAGAATATTTGTATTTAGGCATGAAAAACTCGTGTACATCGCTCAACTGAAAATAATAATTTTGTAGCCCATAGTGTTGGGGAAACATGGGATGTCCATTTCCCGCCGATGTTTGGAATTGAGAATTCCACAAACGACACATAAAAAGTTTCATGACCATGGGAGTTATTGAAGGGAAGAGAGATCTTGTGATTTAAATCAATCGACCTTTTTTATTTGTTGCTACGTAAAAGATATGCAAATGACCCACAATCTATTCAATACCATTGACCAACAAATTCATGTGTAAATAGGTGATGGACAATTTCATGAAAATAATACTGTCCTGCAAGCGTAGCCATGGTGGTCATTTGGCTGATATTGTTCTTCATTATAAATGGGATACCCTCCTCTTTACAATTAAATAAAAATCCGAAAATTTCGATTAAAAATACTTTTCTTTTATATACCAAAATGAAACCTCTTATTTGAAGATGCTATAGATAACTAAATACTAGATTTGCCAAATCAAGCGCATTCTCAAATTGTCACACCTCCTCCCAGAGCTCAACTGTTGACCCAATATTTGTCATTTCTAACTTGAAAACTTTCGGCATTGAACTTCAATCAATGTAATTTTATCTTCAGTGTACTTACGTTTGATCCTTAGATTAATTTTTTAATATGTCAATTTGATTTTATGAGTTCAGTAGAAAAGAAAAGTTTAGGCTTTTTGAGGCTAAATTTAAAATTAAAACGTGCTAAAAAAAGTCACGAAGCTAAAACGTGAATTTCGAGCCTAAGAGACAAGAAAAAGGCAGGATCTAGCCTCGAAAAGACTAACTGGCAAGACTGCGTATCACAGATATAGAATAATTAAATATCCTTATTGGCATAAGACCCAAAACAAACATATTTAAAGAATGAAACAATATTAAACAAAAAACAAGTTAATGATAGTTCTCTCAATATTTTCGGTCTATAAATAAATGTTTGATATTATTAATTTAATAATGAACCTAAGCATGATTTCTTAAGAAATATAAACTATGATTAAATTATTAAAATCAAATACAACAAGTAATAGGAAAATAGTTCAGGCAAAAAACCGACTTCAATAACAAGAAGGTGCTGTTGATTGAAGTACATAGTTAGCGTTTTGATTACAAAGCAATTGATAACTGAGAAAGTGGGTTCGAACTCAGTTAGTGTGCCGTTATTTGTTGCTGTTGGACTGTTTAAGTGACGAAGGCATAGCCAGTGTTGCAATATAATTTTTTCAAAAATATTCGAATCCAACAAAAAAAATCTTTTTTTCGCATTAAAAATCTTTTTGTTTTGAAAAAATTCTTTCGATTTGGCAGTTGCTACTGCTATTGACAAAACTTTGTAAACAAATTTTTTCAAACAAGGAAAAGCTTCAGAGCCATTTGCATTCAAAATGATTTCCCAAAATTTTTCAATATTCTTTTCATCCAATAAATTATATTCGTTAAAGTTGAAGTGTAGCAATTCTCGCCATTCGTTATCAATTCGTTGAATAAAATTAATAAGCTATTACATAACTCAATATAAAACTTTAGGCAATTATTTCGAAATGGCATTTCATCTTCACCTGATAATTTATGACAATATATGATATGCAGTTTATGTAATAGGAATCTCAAGTAATAGACTAAAAGTGCGAAATATCATATAAGAAAAAATCTTTTTAGCTAAAAAATCTTATAATCTTTACGGCACCTAAAAACTTCAAAAAAACACAACACTTAACACTGGGCATTGATCACTAAAGAGTACCGGCAGCAGTTGATACTGGTGTGTGCAAATGTACATCACAGGGCCTTCCTTCGTCGATATTGTAACAAAACCGTCGGCGAAGTAAATTAATTAACAAAAATTATTGCGCGTACTTAACACGTGCACGCTGCAACACTTCTATAAAAAATTAACAAAACGCGCAAAAGCAGAGTTTTAACAGTATTGATTAAGCGTTTCAATTCTATCATCTGCATTTTTTATGCTATCCCTTTCCGAAAAAAGGTAACACATCAAAATTGTTAATATGCGATAATTGAATGAGGTGCAATTAATGAAAAGAGCCAGTCGAACAAATTACAAAAGGGACGCAATTATGGGTGAGTTCCAAATTCGATATCATCCATTTCTTGTTTATATTTTAAGCCTGCCCTTTCAAACTAATCAATATTTCGCGCGACTACTTTGTCCATCCGATTTCCACCTAAATTTGCCGGAAAAGAATTTTCAATTTTAAAAATCGATTTACAACTAACAGAGTTATGTTTGCACAAACGTTAAAAATTAATTCAAATGAAAATTTTTTTTACATGCTCGTACATGTTAAAGCAAAGAGAAAATAAAATAATAATTAACATAAAATAAATTTTAGAAAACGAGTAGATTTTTCTTTGTATTGAGTTTTACTATTTTAACTCTTACCTACACCGGATTCAGGGGAGGGGAAAAATTTATATCTCCCCTCTTAAAATGAGCAAAATGTCTCTCATTTCCATTGCGTTTTTAATAGAAAATTTCGAAAACTTTATATTGCATTTATAACTTCCGCTTCCAAGAGCTCAAACTGGATCCGCCACTACTCTTTCTAGATCATATTTATTAACCGCCAGTTTATGGCTGAAAGTCCACACCACGCGTCATACACATCTTGCTTTTCATGCGTTTTAAGCTTTTGACGCTTTAAAAACTGCAAGTTATACACCACGCTTTATACACGTTTCTGCTTTATACATATTTCAAGCAAATTTTGGTGGCTTTTTGTTAGCTTTTGTAAGTTTTATGTTCTTCAAATTGTTTTAATTCGTTTTACGAAAATAGCTTTCTAATAATTGAATGTTCAATCCATGGTAGAATAATACAATAATAACTGTTTTTTTTTGGTTCGCGGCTTTGAACTTGGCAGCACTAACTTATATGTTGTACACGACACTTGCGACGTAAAGCTAAAAGTCCACACGACGCGTTGTACGCATCATGCGTCCTACGCGTCTCTGAAAAAAGTTGAATCGAAGTATTTTCATAAAGCAAGTTACAAAACAAAAGTTTGCAACGCTTGTGACGCGTAAAAAGTTGAACAACATTCTACTTTTACGCGTCGTATACAACATATCAACTAGTGCTGCCAAGTTCCGAGTCTAAAATTTTTTTGAGACTGAACATTTAATTATTTGAAAGCTATTTTCGTAAGCAGTTGATGGAAAACGAATTAAAACAATTTAAACAACATAAAACTTAAAAAAAGATAACAAAAAGTCTGCAAACTTTTCTTGAATTTGACAAGCAAAAACGTGTATAAAGCGTGGTGTGTAACTTGCAGTTTTTAAAGCGTCAAAAGCTTAAAACTCATGAAACGCAAGCGCGTAGAACACGTGGTGTGGACTTTCAGCTTAACAAAATTCTGTGTAATTTCAAATGTAATTTTTTGTTAAAGCTTTTTTAATGTGCTACCTTTTTCTGCATAACTGCTTATGAGTCCGACAATTGCTAGAGTATTGTGACAATACACAATACTATTGCATACACGTGTGTGTGTGCCTGAATATTTCAATGTATTTTTTTTCTTCATTCATTATTTATCCTTTTATTCAATCGATCGATTATTATCGTTTATTAATACTTGCAAATTGTAATTATTTTGTATTGTTATTGCGGTTTGGTCACTTTTATATGCGAGTTCTTCTGTTGTGTACTGTTTGCTGCATGGGTTAGCAGAATAAAAAAACTACAGGTTTCTTATATGTGGACAAAAAATAAATCAATTGGAACAATAGACTTTGCAACCATCTGGCGAATGTCAAACTTGACACGAAAAAAGACAGAAAAAAGGGACAGAACAAACCCAAATAATTATTTTGTTATCTAAACTCTATATTTAAGTAATTCGATTGGTACACTTAGGAATAGTTTTAGCAAATTAGTTAAAATTTTTTATTTAAAAATAAAAGAAGTTTATTCGGAACGTGAGGAAAAATATAAACGTTTCATAAACTTATATTTTAAAAATGTGTTGACTACTCTTACAATAAAAAATAGCATTAAAAAACGGATGTCTTTTAAGGTAATTTTTGCTGACTAAACATAAAAAATAATTTTTCTATAAGGCGTTCTCCAGACATCTGAAGAAAATATGTTTCTGCAGTTTTTTGGTTAGTGCTAAATATATCAAGAATATAATTTTATTTCAAAGATTTTATTCTGCTTTTTCAAGTTGGAAAAATTAATATGTTCTACAAAATTAATCATTTCCTATTCGTGATTTAAAAAAAATATTCTTTATATTTTTACGACTTAGTTGTGATAATATACAACCAATCCTGTTTTTACACGATTTTGAAATAACACTGTTAACAAAAATAATCTTTTCCTGTTTTTACGTCTTTTTTTACACGGGTAAAAATATATTTGGGGAATTTTCAGTTTAGGTAGTAAACAACTTTTGATAACTTTCATAATACGTAATTCTTTTTGTTATTAAAAACAAATCTTTCGATTTCGATTTTCTAATTAATTAACGAGCTTCCAAATATATTATCGACATTTCACTACTCCTTTGTGTAGCTTCCTAATGATGAAAAATCGTTTAGCAATCAAAATAACAATTAATTAACAAGTAGTATAAATGAATGTATGGCTTGATACAAGAAGCTGCACAAAGAGATCGCCAAAGTAGGATAGATACGTTCGATAGCTGAATTCGCTGTTAAAATAATTACACCATTGAAACCTGAAAATGCAGGCGTACTAAGCATATGTTCGGACAAAACTGATATTGAACCAGAGCGGCGCAAAACACCGTTCTTACTATCAGAAACTTACACCGAATAAAAGGTTTTGATTTTCATACATATATGATTTTTTTTTCAAAATATTTCTACAGGGTTATTCAGTTCCTTAAAAATGTGATCCTTTTAACATAACTTGGGAATTATTTCTTTGTTTTTATGTTTAATAACATTGTATGATGAAAAAGAAATAAAATTCTTGTATTTCATAGAAATAGTAAAAACAGGATTGGGTGTATTGAATCAGCATGCTTAGAATAAACAATTTTTTGCCATGTTTTTATTGGATTCTTAATTAAAGAAATACATTGTATTCTATATACGTACAAATATTGAATTCAAATGAACAATAATATTACATTTTATAACAAGACAAAGAAAAATAAATAAATTCATACAAATTATTGAAATTATTAATCATTCTTCTGATTGGGTATGAATTCAAATAGTTATTATCACAAAAAATTTTTACAAAGTCATGCAAAATGGCTCCAAAATTCGATAAAAATGGCACTAAACGACACAACATATTACTAAAAATCATATTTAAATTTAATCCGCACAAAAATATTTATGTAAAAAATAAGGCCAAGTTCCTACCCAAAAACTGCGGTCATGAAAAATATTGAGATCAAAAAGAGAACTAAGTTCCCTTTCATTTCTTGGCAAACTTCCATCACCATAATTTTTTCCGATATCAGAGGTAAATCTATTCAAAATAATATTTTTTTAATTAGAAAATTCAAAAAATGCCAAGTTACAGCTTTGCATAGAAATTAAATGCTAGATCCTCAATATTTTTAATGGCCGAATTGAAGTTGTCCTTATTTTTCATATTTATGTTTTTGTTTTATTGAAAATGTTTCACTTAAGATTTTTTCATTACTTGTTGACCAAATTTAAAAATTTTATAGTTTCTAACAACGGCAACAAAGTTATGAGGCGGCTAAAAACTGGGTAAAAGGTTTCATGTAATATACACATTGAGCTTTGGCCTGAACTTGGTGTTACATTTTTCGATTAAAAAGTTGTATTAAATTTATGAACAAAATAATTTTTGTAGACATCTTCAATACTTTTGTTTACATAGTCAACAACTTCCAAATTTTCACATATGGAAAGGGTTTTTGATTTGCTATAAGCTTGGCAAAATGCGGTTCAGGTTTTGAAAATGTAATTTAGTTCAAGCTGAGATACAATTATTTAGGTACTGAAACTGAGAATCAACATATTTTTTATGGGTCTGTTGCATTTTGAGAACACTGAGCTCTTAGGATCGCATCGTATACTATATTCGAGTTATATGCAAGATTATAGTTAACCTCTACCTCTTTAATTAGCAAATTTCATATGTACAAAAATATCTGGTGTTCATTTTTTGCCTCCTTGCATTCAGTCATACTGTAAGAGTGTCATTTTATGGCAAGGTACTCCTAGACTTAAAGAAAAATCTTTACGAAATAATTGCAATGCCAAATGTCATATGAAATAAAAAAGTAGTCCTGTTTATTACGAACAAACGGTAAGAACAAGGGAAGTGCATTACAAAAGGCAGATTTAGCATAGTATGTCCGCTTTTCTATGTTAGCAATCTGATTAATTTTAGTCTGAACTGGTAAAAGGGTAGTGAATTCCGGAGTTCGTCATAAGCTTCGTAAGTAGCAAATCAAAAATTGTTTTTGAGCAGACTCAATATGATCATTACTTTGCAAATTATTGTTATGTACGGACCAGTGAAATTTTTAGCCCACCTTTTTATGAACATTCATATGAATAGGAGGAACAAACGTTGATTAGGTATCACACAGAAGTCCCAAAACCAAAAAATTATCCATAACTGGTGGTCCATCATATATATACGTTTCAATAAAATAAGATTAATTAAATTTATGCAGCAACATCTATAAAAGTTATTCAAGTCAGATTGAAAGAAAATATTGCCATCAGCGCATAATAAAATATAGGAATATTTAATTACGTTAGGAGAATCATTAAAAAATAGTAAAAATAAAATTTCTCTAAGAGACTGCCTAGTGGTACTTCAGATATAAGCAGTATTGCCAGGAACTGGAGCAAAAAGATGCTAAATCGGCTTTTTAAAAAGGAAAAAAAGTATAAAAACTTTTTGTTCGTAATTCAAAGTTTTATTTATTTAATTAAAAAATGCATAAAACATGTTAAAAGTTATTCTGCAAAAATGCAGTTCACTTGCATGAACAGAAATAAAAACGAATAAAAAGTTTCATATATTTAAATTCATATAAATTCATACATAACTTAAAAATTAGTTATTTCTAAAACTTTTTTTGTTGAGGGTTTTTAGCTAGTCTTTATACATATATTTCATTGGTGCTAATGCCAAATCAACAGTAGACCTTAAACCATATTTTTGAAAAGTTTCAAACCTCTTATCTTATACAAAAACTTTTAAAAAACCAATGAGAAATACCAATGAAATACATGTACTTATTAGTAGACTAGCTAAAAAAAACCTCAACAAACAAAAGTTTTTGAAAATCTTTGAAAAAAGATATCGAGGCAATCTCAATTAATAAATTTAAAAAATAATTAGCTATTTGTTTTGAATTCAATTCAGTATTGGATAGAAAATATAATGTTTTATTATTGTTTCCTTATTTAAATATAAAGAAGTCTTAAAACAAACATACAAATAAAAAAATATATATATAAATCTATATATTTATATATTATATATTTTTATGCGCACTACTTATAAATTCATATAATAGAATCGAATTTATCATTTGCATAATTATTACGAGATTCTAATAATTTTATAAATCATCGGTAATTGCGAAATCATGGCAACGTTTCTGTAACCTTTCTGAAGAACATGGAATCTATTGTAAAAAATTAAGCATTTAAATTCTAGTACGAATTTTTATGATACTAAAAGGTATTTCAACATAAGCCTTGCTGAAAGTTAATACTATATAGCGCATTCGTCAATTGTCGCACCTCCCCCAAAAACATTTGTTCAGTTATAACGTAAAAGCTTTCACCATTGCATTTCAATCAATATAATTATCTCTTCAGTATACATATTTAAATTTTTACATTGGAATAATTTTTGTAATATGTTTTAAAATAATTTTATGGGTTCAGCAGAAAATAATTAATTAAAACAAAAATTAGCCTTTTGTGCTAAGGTTAAAATAAAAAGGTTGGAAAAAGCCACGAAGCTTTAGTTTGTGATGTCAGATTTACTGCCTGCTTCAAAAAGCGGTACGATCAGTAAGTGACCAATTTTTTTAGTATAGCTTAAAGGCGTTGTTCCTTTTGTTTTCTTCTTTCGGATTTTTTTGTGCACACCATTGTGACCCGGAATTTCCTCTTGGGAATAGTGAAATAAAATTTATCAACCATTACATCAAAGGCCACAAAAAAGCAAGTTATAATTTACTTTTTGTAGAAATATACGTTTTTAGTAACAGTGCAATTAGTGGATTTAATAGAAATGTTATAACAATTTATTTCAACGGTAGGATGGTAGATAACCTTCTTCTGGTTTCTTAAATCAGACTAGCAGAACCGATCATGATGTAGCTACTTCGAAATTAGTACTGAAAAAAATCTTAAATTAAATAGAAATTTAGAATTACATATGTACATATAATAGATTTTTGAAATTTTTGGCTAAATGAAATAAGTCCTAATGAAATGGGACCCAAAAAATTAAATTAGTTCAACTTCCTTTTACAAAAAAATTCGTAATTCTTCCCCTAGATTTACCACAGACTTACTGCACAATAGATTTAAATACAAAAAGAAAAACTCTTTTGCCAATGATCTGAAAAATGCAGATTGTCTAATTTTAAAACAATAACAATACTGAACAGTCACTGAAGATATTTTGTTAAGCAGAATCTTGCTAGTGATTGTTTTATAAAATTTCATCATAATATTTCTGAATTTTGTAAGTGGTTTGTTTTTGTTTCGTTATTTAATTAGTATAGTTAATTGTAAATAAAGTTTGCTGTGTAATTTTTTTTTCGAAAATTCCTTAGTTTAAAAGTAATTATGCCAAAAATCGCTGTAATGGTAGTAAGCTATTTTTAGGGTCAACCCGACTAACCTGTTAGTACACCAGAATCATTGCAAGCATATTATTGTTTAAGCAAAATTTATCGGAGCATGCCAATGGAGCCAACAAAAACAAAATTGTAAATGTGCGTGGTATTCTCACTATGCACTAAATTTGGGAAAATCCCTAAAATATCTACCTATTTTGTAATATAATTGAAGTCGGTTTCATTTTCAAAAACTCGTTTTCCCAACAATTATTCAACTTAACTGGGAGAGCAAACTTTTCTGAATTAAATTTTCAAGCGGAAAATACAACAAAATAACAATTACTTTATATGCATGTATGTATTTATGTATGTATTTATGTATGTATGTATGTATGTATGTATGTATGTATGTATGTATGTATGTATGTATGTATGTATGTATGTATGTATGTATGTATGTATGTATGTATGTATGGACGTATGTATGCATGTATGTATGTATGTATGTATGTATGTATTTAGTATGTATGTATGTATATATGTGTGGGTGTACTTAACAATATGCACAAGCCTACTGGATAATGTTTTTGATCGGGTTTTTTTCTTTTCTGCACATTTGACCAACCAAAACTGATCATGGAAATGTGCACGTATGAACTAGGGATGGGACCGTGAGCAGTGCTACCATGACCAAAAATTTCTTAAAAAAAGGTAGCCAACATTTCAAGTTTCTTATTTTTATTTGTTTATAAAATTTATATATTAATATTAACAAATTTTCTACCTAATACATACTTACATTACATTAATTAAAGCGTACGGGCTTTTGGGGATGGGACCTATATGTATGAACTATGAATAAATACATACAGTTGTGTTAACAATTTTTCTTGGAAATAAAATTAGGTAAGAATTTGTTTTATTTTAATGATTTTCCAAATTAGGGCATAAGGTTAAAGTTTCAGCAATTTCCTTCAAATTTTTTACACTTTTCACAGAGTTTTTAAAACCATTTTGTATGATTTAAGATTCGTCCTGAATTTATTTTATTTTCATAATGCAATTTACATATATCACTAAATTTAATTTTATTTATTCATAATTCACATTCTTTAATACCACTTACTTCCAAGTATGCTGATATCAAGTTAGAACTGAACAGTAGACCAATGCTCAACCAGACGATTTATTATATTTTCTAGTGCCAGCCCCCTGTTTAAAGAAATAACCAATATTTTATGTGGTTCTACATTGCAATAATTTTAAAATTCATACATTCGCTTTGAACTATGCCCAAAAAATTTAAAAAATCCTTCTTCACAGAGCTTTAATTTGTATTGGAAGCATTAGCTGAGCAAAGGCGAAATAATTGGTAAGTATGTACATTTAATATAAAATATATCAAGCGAAATTGCGCCCCACTAATTTCTCCTGTCAATATGTTGGCGCCATCGGTAGCTAATCCTATAATATTGTTCAGAGGAATATTGCGGTTGTTAAGAAGATCTTTTATTGAGTCGTACGCAATAATTTTCGGAAACAATTTAGTTTTGGCTTCATTTCTTTTATAACTCACGTGGTTGCATATTTTTTTTCGCATGCAATACAGCACTCACATCTATTTCTACTTTTTAGTCAAGAAAATTCATCCGGAAAAGCATCCCGAAACTTTCGTCTAGCATATTTTTAGATTCCTCTACGTTGAAATTACACTTATTATAAATTTATTTAACATTAAATGTGTATGTTGTTTACCTGCTTCCTGATCACTTTCGGAAGATCCTTCTCCGGTTTCTTGTGGACTGACCGCAGAGTTTTATTATCAGAAATCTAGAAAACAAACGAGACGAGATTAGATTTGAAACAGAGAAGGTGAAAGCAAATACTTTGGAATTCTTACGTATATTTTATTTGATTATATCGCTCTTGAATAGCTGACTACTCTTAGTACAATATACTGAACACATAAATTTCCGCCTTTTAACTGTCGTTATCTGGTTTATGTACCTGTGATCAAAACAAATACGTATGAGGAGAGGTGTTGACAGTGTTGTGTATTTGAAATTTGTATATAAAAAATATCCATATTTTAAGAAAAAAGTAACCAAAATTAAAAAAAAAATATTCGTTTCTGTACGTTGCGCTAAAAGAGACCAATGTTGGTCTTTCTGGACACAAAAACCCCAGAAATAATAATAATGAATTTTTCTCCTTTCTCCGATTTTCTGCATTTTGGAATTTTATTTGGCCGTAAATATGTATGTGGTTTTGGCGCATTTTTACTTCTTGTATTATTAAATTCATAAAACTCAATATATATAATTGCACAATTTATTTAAATTTCATATTTTCGAATTGTTTTTTTTTTTCTTTATTTCAAGCTACATTTGAGAACATTTCAATCTAGATATAATGATTATACTCATGCACGTTCATTCACGCCCATGTGCACGTTCATGTGATTGAAGGTGAAAGCTGTTCACGATCATATACGAGTCAACATGAATTTTTTTAATAAACACAAACGGCTCAAACCATCTTGGTTTGCCTACAGAAACACCTAGGGTCGTGGTAGGAATAATACCTGCGACATGCATACCAATAGTATAGTACACTATCCACTGGTCTTTGGGACACACACTCAAAACACGTGGGCGGTGCCCATCACTGCCATGCACATGTTTCTATAGTGCAGCAAAAATTACTTTCTAACATGAATAAAAAATAAACTGACTTCTCTGGTATCTTTAAAAATCGCATTGCAGGCAGTCATTTACTCGGAGTTGGTCAAAAGGAAGAGAAACAAAAACGTACTACTGGCTATCAAGCGCTGCCTACAAAAATAAGAGAAAAGTGAACGAAATTGTTTGTCTGACACATTATCTACATTTCCTTTACTCGTCCATCTATTTGAGGTTTTCATTGCTTCACTTTTTTATGCCAGTGCGCTAAAGGGCTCATTCAAACTTATGAGCCTGTAATCATGCGGACAAAGAAATGACTGAGTAAAAGGGTTGCACATAACAACAACCAAATGATGAATATACATCATATGCACACAAAGATAAAAAATACATGAATATAAGTATGAATGAATGTGCATGTTTGTACCAGTAATTTAAATAAATGTATGGATGTGTGGTATAATTGCAGGCTGGCTGTCCAACAGTGGAACTGCCTTAACAAGCCCTTTACACAAATAAATACATACTTATGTACATATGAATGTATTCAAACATTCATTTGTATGCATACATCTATGCATACGTTCATTTGTTCGTGGATATGTAAATGTGTACATGTAGTAACTAAATATATACATGCATATATATATATATATATATAAATATATATATATATATATATATACATGTGTGTGCAATTCTGTGTTGCATGTACTGAGGCAACTGTGTGTATACTTCATTTCATTCAGTGCAACCACAAGTTGAGTTTTTTCGGAAAAAATATGTACGTGGTGGTAAACAAAACAATCGAGGCAGAGCCACTTCCCAATTATGACAGGTAGCAAGTGTTTATTCGGTTATTTATTACCGTATTTTGGAATCATAAATAATACAGCAAATTACTATCCACCGTGTGTGCAGTTAACAACAATGGAACAGCAGCAAAAACTAAATCAACAACCGTGACGTTTGTTACAAAAAACCCAACATTTGGAAGGTGCAAATGCTATAAAATGGCTCAAGAAAAATCTGTACCACTTTATTAGAAAATAATGATATTTTTCATACATATTTTAGAAGCAAAAGTATTAGCAGTAAAGTATTTCTATTCACCGATTTTTTCAAGGAAATCGAGGAAATACAGTTATATTTCCCAGAATACATTATTTAACATGGTTTTGATAGTAGCATATAGCGTTAAGGGAATCATACGAATGTCTGTTATTAATTTAGTCATAAATTTCACTGTGAGAGATAACTCTTGCTTGCTTTCAACTGATGTAGGTCTTTCTGCCTTTTACATGTTGCTGTGAACAATCGCAATACCTTTTTATTGTACAATATCACTATCATCTAGAGATGGGCATCGCTCACGTGATTAGCGTGAATCATGCGTGATCATACCTGATCGTGAGCAGTTTTTTGTTTCAATCACGTGAGCTTGCATGAGCGTGAGTATAAAAAAATTAACGTGAGTGAGCGTCCATGAGTAGATTTTTCGCGTGATTCTTTCGTGATTTTTTTCCATATTTTCAATAGGTTTTCAATTTTGTCGTGAAGACATAAAACGTCGTACCGGTATGTATTAATGTACTGAAGTGAATGAACAAGTCAAGGTAGCAGTATAAATCCGAGTTTCTACTGGCGAACATTTGGAAGAAAACATTTGCAATTATTTTTCGTTTTTTCATTCGCATTCATACAGACGACCAAGGCCTAGAAATTTAAAGTTTTTGGAAAAAAGCTAAAGATCTTCCAATTCTGCAAAAATTGGCAAAACAAACACTGTGTACCATCGTTATATTTTTTCTATAATATTTCTATTCTGAAATTTAATACCTAATTTCGAAAATAGTAAGCACAAAATTTTTTTGCTAAAATTGAAGTGAATTAAATGTATAAAAATATGACTTTCGATTGGGCTTTCTTCATTCACACTATAGTAATCATTGAATACCTAAAAATGTTTAATTTCTGGTATGAAATTAGAAGATCTAAGGTAGGGTAGGATTCGATAATAATTTGTGCATTAATGATCGTCGAAATAAATTTATTTTGTATATAAAATTATATAACTAGTCTAATATTCCACAAAAAAAAATAAAATATAAGTTGGATCACTTTCAAAAAATGTTGTTTGGTGGATTGTTTCTAGGACTTACCCATATAAAAAATTAATAAATTTTATTTCAAAACTAACAAATTGTTTCAGAAAAATATATTTCTCAGTTAAACATAATTTTACTCTTTTATTGCAGAATTTCTTAATTGTATATTAGATTTTTCTATTTGCATTCAGAAATTTTAATGTATAAATACTTATAGGTTGTGATTATTTCGTGAGCGTGAGTTTTCGTGATTGTGACTAACTTTTTTTTCCACTCACGTGAGCATGAGTGAACGTGAGACAAAAATATGAGGTGATGCGTGAGCGTGCATAAGTGAAATTTTTTTATCGTGAGCGTAAGTGAAAAGTCACTCACGATCCCATCTCTACTATCATCAAACATTTCAAGATCTAGTCATTATTATTACCAGGAAATCGATTATAAATTTGTTTTGCATACAAAATTACTGAAATTTTTAAGCATTTGGAAATAAGTTTTTGCTCTCATTAAACATACCGGAATTATTATGGCTCAAGCTAAGCCGCAAGATCTTATTTTAGATTTCAGCAGAAGTATAGTGAATAGTGTAAAAAATACATAAGTATGTATGTGTATATCTAGCGATTTTAAAGTTTAGTTTCAAAAAAGCTACAAACAGTATTAAATAAATTTCCTGGGAATTCCTGGAATTGAAAATTCTCGAGATATATCGTGAATATCTCTAATTAGCAGGAAGCTAACGAATGGCAAATGATCGAAATCGTACATACTACGAGTATTATAAGGAGCCAAGCGAAAAATTTTAAAATATCTACCCACTAAACCAAAGGTTTTGAGTTTTTCTGAAGTCAGACTTGTCGCAACGAACTCGTCAAGCCAAGCCTTCAGTAGTTTGTCTGAACATATTTATTTAATGTCGGATATATTTATTTAATGTGAGTTAGTGCAAACAAAATTTTTAAAAAATATATAAAACTTTGATTTAAATGTAAGTTAAAGTGAAAAGTTTTTAGATTGTTTTAAAAAAATTTAGAAATAATTGTTGCTGTATCAACAACAAAATATATTTCATTTCGAAATTTGTTTTACAGAATGAAGAAATTAATGTTGTCGGTCTTGAAATCGAAAACGTTATTTTGCATATATTGAACACCAAACGCTTGCTGCCTTCGGATAGTGAAATTAAATTTAAATTTACAAACATTGGTTTGGTGGGTATATCCCACCAAAAACATTTTAATTGAGCAAATTTTCCAGGGAAACAACACGGAAAATTAAAAGAGTAGGCAGTGTACTGTACTCAAACAGTTGGCTGTCAAGTTTATCAAGTTTTCACTGATCAAAAGACTGCTCCAAGTCCATGGTTTATATCTCTATATGCTTTTGACTGTACCATGTTTTTAATAACAAACAACTGAATCTCTAAGCTCATACTTTACAAATGCTGCTTGATACAATAATCCCAGGTTAAAAACTTTGACAAAATTATTGGTTGTTTTTATCCTAAGTATATCGGTGAAACTATAATGTAAAAACAGAGAATTTTTCTTGTTTTGTTTTCATCCATTTTCTGTGGCAAGAAATATTTATTTCCTAAAACTTTATTTTAATAACAGACAAATTAAAATTGTACATGTCACATTTTTTTTGGGGGGTTTCTACATTTTTCTATAGTAACTTTCAATAAGCGCTTTCGTTGAACAAACGATTAAAATATGCTTTTAATATTAATACACTAAGCAACTATTACTTAAACAACACATTTATCATTATATGTATGATAAAACAATACTATGAATAAATTTATTAAAATCACAATTTATGCTGTGATTTTGTCCACATATTTTGGATTTTGTTTTTTTTTTCTCTTATTTTTATATGCAATAACTGTCTTTTTTCATTTATAATCTGATGTGAAAAAGCTGATTTACGATAAGCCATAGCCTCATTGTTTCATCTCTTGTTTACCCTGTGCTAAAGATGAACGATACCGTGGTTTTGGAGCCCCATAGTACTTAAAACATTTTTTTAATACATTTTTATCCCGATTTTTTATTTTTATTTTGTTTTCTTTTATAAATAAAATAAATTTCAAATGATATTCTGTTTATGTTACCTTTTCTCAACTAACTAAAAATAAACTATTTTAAATATGATCATTTGATACAAAATGTTATTGTCAATTATTTTACAAACCTAAACAGCGGTTTGTGATTAACAGTATTTAAATTCAATATTGGAAATTATTTAAAAAATTTATAAAAAAAAACATTATATAATTGGCAATCGGCAGCCAAATTTCTTGAAAAAATCTCTAAAATATTGAAAATTCTTAAAAATATGCGAACATCAGAAAAATGGCATGATTCATTATTAAAAATTAAAATACATTTGTATTTTGAATAAATTTTTACGATATATCTAATATAATTCTAAACAACAAAATTACTTTATAGAGCATAAACGAATGTGGGAAATAATATTTATATATAAAGTAAACATAGAAAATCTAGACTATGTAATATGTAGTTATCTTTATAGTTAAATTATGAAGAAAAAATATTCAAGTCAGAAGAATTATGAAAACATAACAAGGAAAAAAATCATGACCAAGCCTTCAGGCGGTCGCAAAACCAAGCCTGGTACAAAGTTCTTCGAAACCAAGTACCTCTAAGGCTTCTCAGGTCCGGACGGGAGTAAACTCCGTCAAAATCCCTTCCTCGGGCGCAGGTTCAACGGGTAAGATACAGTCTGCCGTTAAACCAGCTTCCCATGTGCCGAATCTTGTGCAAACAGGGCACCCGAAGAACGATTCGATGCCCCCAGCAGCACCTCCCTCGGCCTCTACGGCCTCAGTTAAAAACCCCCAAAGGCACATAAATCCCGCCAAACGGGCCTACACCACTAGGCGCTCCGCCTATGAAATCGTCAGCCGACTTGGTGAAAACCGGTCGGTGAGCTCACGGAGCAAGAGTAAAGTAGCACATATTCATATTCAGTGGGCGAAATCCCATATTGAGGAAATCGAACGGGTCCAACCCACTGCGACGGAAGGTAATCCTGCACGGAAGCCAACTGAAGCAGCGACTAAAAGGCCCAAAAATATGCCTCAATGGCCGTTAGTAAGATCGTATAAGGAGGTGGCAAAAGACCATCTAATTTGGGCGATCATTGACCGCAACGCCAGCCACGGCACCATTTCTTCCAAAAACTGGAAACTGGTTGTCGTCGCACTCTCCAAGGCGTTTCTCAAGGCTTTTAGGGGTAACCCTGGACCACCACCCGAATGTGATGATGCCGCCTGGAATCAAGGGCACATCAAGTTAATAGCGTGTGCAGATGAGCGGTCGTCGCTGCGGTACAAAAAAGCCGTGGAGTCCCTGGGGGAAGTATGGCGAGGCGCGAAGATTGAGGCAATACCCCTGTTCGATGTTCCGCAAAGGCCCAGATCTGTTGCCAGGATCCCAGCTGAGCCATCCGACCCCAAGGAGATCCTGGAAATCATGCAGGTCAGTAACCCAAAGCTACCCACACAAGACTGGAAAATAGTGCGGGTACATACGCTGTTGATGAAACCAGGAAGGCCACTGTTATAATTAACAGTGACTCTTTGGCGTCACTTCGGGAGACGCAGGGGAAGATATTCTATGGTTTTGGAACTATCTTCCTCCGCGTCTACAAAGGTGATGACATGGAGAAGCCTCAAGCTCCGGTGACTAAAGCTAATAAGGCAACTATTGAGGACGATTCCGCTGCTTCATCGGCCAGCGAGGACACCCAGTCGACCACAGGACTAGTGGGTGACTTCTTAGGCTGGATGGAGGTTGCGGACGATGAGGACATCCTTCTGGAATCGGACGACGACCCAGAGGATGCCAACGTCACAGTCGTCCCTAGTGATGAACTGTGATGAAGGTCACACAAATTAACCTTTATCACTCTAAAGCGGCGACAGCTGCCCTTCTCCTCCGATTAGCTTCAGGCGCGGAGGAGCTTATTTGTATCCAAGAACCATTGTTGTATAAAGACAGGGTTTGCGGACTCAGTTTAGGCGGCTATAGTACTTTGTACGCAGCTGAACAACGTAAGGACCAGAGCTTGTGTTATGGTCAAAAACGTCCTCAAAGCTTTTATTCTCTCTGATTTTAGCGCGGTGGAAAACAAAACACGGACAGTATGGTTTATGAGCTGCTACATGGCTCACGATCAGGACGATCCTCCAAACGGTTTAACCAGAAAGGCGATGTCGTATGCCAATAGGCGCAACATTCCCCTCATAATATGTGCAGACGCTAATGCTCACCATACAATCTGGGGCAGCTCGGATGTCAATCTACGAGGTGAGTTACTTTTAAACTTTATAGTAGAAAATGAACTAACAGTAGTTAATAGGGGTAATGAGCCCACCTTTATTATGGCTAACAGAAGGGAAGTTCTTGATATTACGCTTATTAGTGATAGGTTCTCGGATATGATTAGCGATTGGAATGTGTCAAGGACTGTTCCTTCTCTCACCACATGTACATTGATTTCAATTTTTCTCTTAGATTCAGTGAAACCCTATACGAACAGAAGAAAGACCAACCGGTCTGTCTATGCTAGTGTACTCGAAGACAAGCTGCCTATATGCCAAGTTTGCATAGGCAATGTGTCCACACTCGACTCCGCAGTGGAATCACTAAGGAGTGTCTTAACCGACGCAAACAGAAAAATCCTGTAATAGAATCGACAGGAAAGGCAAGGCTAAGCCTATTTGGTGGAATGCGGAAATTGCTGAAAAACGCAAGGAAAGCAGGAAGCTCTTTAACGAGGCGAAACGTAATGGTGAATGGAAAAGTTACAAATCCTCAGTGAATGGATTCAAGAATCTTATAAGGAAGGCTAAAAGACGGTCATGGAGGGAATTATGCAGTGATGTAGAAAACTCCTCGGAGACAAGTCGGCTACGTAAGATCTTATCCTCAAGACCAGTTATTCCATCGTATATTGTAGTGTACCCAGTAAGTCGACTATTATTTAATAGCGATAGTCACTTAAAAACACTTTCATTATATTATATTTTATTAAATACACTTTCATTATATTTTATTAGTGTACCTAATAAGTCTACTACTATTGTCACTTTTTATAATTATATTCACTCAAATAACACTTTCATTATATTTAATTATATCCTTTATTATTATCCTAGTCACTCTTATTTTTAAGTTATGGTTTGTACTCACAACTATATAACTATCTTTTTCTTGTTTATTATATAACTGGATATTTTCACTCAAAATTCCAAAGAAATGGAATTTTGTTTATTATTGTTATTATTATTATTTTTGTCAAGAATCCCGTTATTTTAGTATTTAAGCACTTGAAATTTTTGAATAAAACTACTCTTGATTTAGCCTCAAATCGGCTGTTTAATTTTCGAGGGTTTTTACCAAGAAAGCATTCATCTGCTTCCTTCCCTATACAGGCATTTTAGTTGCCTTCATTCGTACTACTAGCCAGTGGCGTTTTTAAGCGCCGGCTTAAACCTTATTAGGCAGGTACTAATAGGCTACAATACTGCCTCCAGTTTAGATATGTAAACATACATAAATCTTTACATACCTTAACATCACATGGCGATCCTGCCAAATCTGGATAAAAACCAAATGCCCAAAGAAAAATTAACTCCAGCGGGCAACGAGAAGCAGCAAATAGCAGCAGGCCCTAAAAAGCTAACAATAGAGGAGTATAGAAGCCGCCAACAACGCAAAGCAGAAGAAAAGCTTACCCGCATACCGGCTACAGAGAAACCGCGTCACAAACGAGGTGGCCGACTAGTCCGATTAAGGAGAAAAATTGCTGCACTACGCAGAATAGTAGAGGCCGATCCTCCACCATCCTGGCAAGAGGCTAGCAAAATCTGGCTACAAATTGGAGCATTGAAATACCAAATGCAGCAACATAAAAATAAAAATAAAATGAATTTTTAAACACTTTTTTTGTTACATAAATTTTTTTTTATTTTAGATTTATTATAAATAAAACAAATTTTTTTAACTATAGCACACGCGAAACCGAATTAAAAGAAATAAATAAGAAGACATATTGAAATTACTAAATGTCATAATAGATTAGTGCTGCCAAGTGCAAAGAAAAATAAAATTCACAATAGTAACCAAAGATGTTAATGTCAGCGTTACCAATACAGCATTTTTTTTTCATATTAGAAACAAAATAAATATTTAAGATTCAATAAAAATAATAAATATTTTTATATTATAATACCTATGGAAGAACTGCAAGAATATTATATAGAATTAGACAAATTAGAAAAAAATTTTAAAAAAAGCAAAGATAGAGTTTACTCCTTAGAGTTTAAAACAGAAAAACTTAATCGGGTAAAAGATATTGAAGAAAAAGTTGTTAGCATTTTTGAAAACTTAACAGAAAACGAAGAAAGCAGGTCTCTTAAATTCAAATTTGGCGACTTATGTGCAAGATTACTTGATATAATAAGTAATTTAGTTACAAAGAAAACAACAGAAATAAGTGCTCCTAGTTTTTCAAAATCAGCTAACGAGCATAAATCTGATTGTGCAATCATGGCTCATTTCGATATATCGGTTGTGGGAAAAAACCTTCAGGTTTTCAAAGGGTCTTATGAGGCATTGGAAGATTTCATTGTACAAACGGAATTACTACATGATCTACTCAGAGCAGAAGACAGAGAAATATTCGTAAGGTACGTCTATAACTTCAAATTAACAGCACAAGTACGTAGTGTTGTAGGACGATCTAACAGGCCAACAACTTTTCAGGAGTTTAAAAGAGTACTAACTCAAGCTTATCCTAATCCAAAGTCTTTGCAACAAGTCTTAACTGAATTTGGGGCAATAAAACAGGGAAATAAGAGTATATCGGAATACAGAGAAAAAATAATGTTACTTTCAGAGCAGTTAAGCGACTTTGAAATAAAAACTATAGAAAACCCAACGCAGGAGGCTAAAAATGCCGTTTACAAAGTTAGCGAAAGTATGGCTCTTAATGTCTTCATAAAAGGCGTAAACATTGAATACCAGAGCATGTTAGTAGCTTGTGGTCCAAAAACACTAAGCGAGGCGGTAGAAAAATGTATTGCAATGGAAGGCAATATGCGCAACAATGAAAGCAGTGTATTTAGAATTTGGAGACAGGAAAGGGGAAACAGAAATTTCTCTATAGACAATAGATATAACTACAATTACAATAGCAGACCTAATCATAATAATGACAGGGGCGGTCCTAGTTACAATAATTACAGAGGCGGTCCTAGTCACAATAATTACAGGAGCGGTCCTACGCACAATAATAATAGGGGCAATTTTAATAATTATAATAGCAGAAATAGCGCTGGTCAAGATGGGTTTAGAGACAATCATTTCAGAGGCAACAACAATGTTCGACCTGTTATTAATAACAACAGGAATCACAATTCTACTAGGCAGAACATCCGCGGTAACAACCAGGGAAACTAGAAGGGCCGGATAACATAGAGAGTTATCCACGGCCACGAAAATTATTCAAACTAGCAACAACGATAGGTAATTCAGTAAATATTACGTGTAGGTGTAAGAAGGGAAACCTAAATTTTCTAATAGATACCGGAGCTGACATCTCCATTTGTAAGCAAGAGTATATAGAAGATATAGACAAAAATGAGATATCATCTTTAAGTGGCATTACATTACAAACTATAGAAAGTATAGGTACAGCTTATTTAGGCCTACAGCTAGAAAACTGTCACGTGAATCACAAGTTCCACATAGTTGATAATGATTTTCCTATTGCTACTGATGGAATCATTGGGAGAGACATGTTAGAAAAATTTAAATGCAAAATCGATTTCGAAACTTACACGGTATCATTCAATGTATCGGGAGAAGAGTTTGTTCTTCCGATTAACCCAAAAAGAATTTATAAAGCGGAGATTTGTGTACCAGCTCGATCAGAATCAGTGGTACCGGTGAACATTTACACGAATGAAGATAGCATTTTTTTAAATAAAGAGCTATCACCTGGAATTTTCGTAGGCAACAGCATAATACCGGCGGTGGGCGTAAAGCACATCAAAATACTAAATACGACCAACAAAGATGCAGTTTTAAATGATTTAAAATTTGAAATAGACACATTGTCTAATTATGAAATATATAGTGGCCACAACAACAAATTATTGAACAATGAAAGAATAAAAGAAATTTTAAAGAACTTGAAGATCGAATCAATGGATCCTATTGCTAAGCAGTCACTTACCAACATAATAGCTAAATACAGCGATATTTTTCAACTTGATGGCGACAAATTAACGGTCAACAATTTTTACACTCAAAAAGTTCAACTAACGGATTCAACTCCAATATACATAAAACCTTACAGGTTACCAGAAGCGCAAATAAATGAAATAGATGAGCAAATCAATAAATTACTAGAGGATGATATTATTGAACCATCGGTAAGTGCGTATAATTCCCCGTTGTTAGTAATACCAAAAAAATCAGTCGATAATACGAAGAAGTGGCGAGTAGTCGTAGACTTCAGAAAACTAAACGAAAAAGTAGTTAGCGACAAATTTCCGTTAACTAAAATTGAAGATGTTTTAGACAAGCTGGGCAGAGCTAAATATTTTTCCACGCTAGACATGACCAGCTCATTCCATCAGATCAACTTGCACAAAGATTCAAGACCACTGACAGCATTTTCAACCAGAAATGGCCATTTTCAATTTACCAGGTTGCCATTTGGATTAAAAATATCATCCAACAGTTTCCAAAGGATGTTAACCATTGCACTGAGTGGTCTAGGTGCGGAAGCATTTTTATATGTTGACGACATTATTGTATTTGGGTGCAGCATGCAACATCATCATGAAAATTTGGAAAAGGTGTTCGAAAAATTAAGAAAATACAACTTGAAATTGAATACTACTAAGTGCTGTTTTTTGAAAAATGAGGTGGTATATCTAGGCCATCTAATAACTAATGAGGGAATACGTACTGATCCTGCCAAAAACAGTGTAATAGAAAAATATCCGACGCCGAAAAGTGCTGACGATGTCAGACGTTTTGTTGCATTTTGCAATTATTATAGACGATTTGTCGACAATTTTGCTGAAATAGCTCGAGAATTAAACGCATTATTAAAAAAAATACACCATTCATTTGGAGTGAGGGTTGTCAGAAATCTTTCGAAACGTTAAAGTCAAAATTACTGAATCCGCCCATACTTCAGTATCCTGATTTTAGTAAACCATTCATATTAACGACTGATGCTTCGAATTTTGCACTGGGAGCTGTACTGGCTCAGGGTGAGATTGGGTCAGAACTGCCTATATCTTATGCGAGTAAAACTTTAAGCAAACACGACATGAATAAACCCATCATTGAAAAAGAGCTTTTGGCCATACATTGGGCTATAAATTTTTTCCGTCCATACCTTTACGGTCGGAAATTTTACGTAATAACTGATCATAGACCATTAGTGTCTTTGTTTACACATAGAAATCCATCATCAAAGATGACTCGGATTAGACTTGACTTAAGTGACTATGACTTTGAAATATCATACAAAAAAGGCAAAATGAATACAAACGCTGATGCATTATCGCGAATAGTCGTGAACAGTGATACATTAAAAGCAATGATTCCCACTGGAACAGAAGAGAAACCGAAAGAAATATTTGCGTTAACACGGAACATGAATAAAAAGTTAAATATGCAAAAAGAGAACACAATTGCTAATAAAGAGCAAGATAAGCATTTTATATGGGAGTGTACATCAATTACTGATATAAAAAAGACAAAAAAGCTAAGATTCGAAGTAGATAAAAATCTAAAAAAATCACGTATCATAATAAATGATTCAGAGGTGGTAATAAAGTGCAGCGAAAATCCAATGAACACACAGATGTCTTTGGAGAAACTGTTACCAAAAATGCTATCCCTGAGTATAGAAGTACTCGCTTTAAAAGACGACGATGTCATATTTAAAATCATACAAATTGAAAAATTTAAAAATATTTTTAGAAATTTAAAAAGAAAAGATGGTGAAAATCTGAAAATTTTAATATATAAAGGACCAATACGCATCACGAATGTAAATCAACAGAATAATCTAATTATCGAGTATCACAATTCACCTATAGGAGGTCACTTGGGTGTAAGAAAAACCATTTTAAAACTTAAGCAAAGATACATATGGAAAAACATGTCAAAAATGGTAAGAAAACACATTTCAAATTGCAAAAAGTGCAAATTAAATAAACAAATAAAACATACAAGAGAAAAATTAACTATTACTGAAACACCAGGAAATAGCTTTGAAGTAATATCAATAGATATAGTAGGTCCTCTAAGATTTTCTAATGGGTTTAGGTACATTCTTACTATGCAATGCGACTTAACAAAATACATCATAGCGTGTCCAGTTGAAACAAAGGATGCTAGGACAGTTGCAAAGGCTCTGGTAAGGAATTTGATATTAATATACGGCCATTTTAAAGTCCTCAAATCGGATAGAGGCACTGAATTCGTGAATGATTTAATGAAAGAAGTATGCGATCTGTTAGAAATAAAACAAGTCTTCAGCACACCATACCACCACGAAACCTTGGGTTCCGTGGAGAGAAGTCATAGGGTACTAAATGAATTTCTTCTGAACTTCTGTATAGATGATGAATGGGACCATTGGATCCCATACTTTTGTTTTGCATACAATACCACGCCACATGTAGATACAAATTATACTCCATATGAACTTATATTCGGTAGGCTACCCAATTTGCCTCATGAGAAAATTTTAAAAACTGAACCAATTTATAATACTGAAAACTATTCCAAGGAATTAAAAGCAAGACTAAAGTTTTCTTTGCAAAAAGCAAAGGAATTACTTGAAATATCGAAGAGAAAACGTGTCGAACAATGCACGGAAATTAATCCGTTGAGTTTGAAAGTAGGAGACATGGTTTTAGTTAAAAACTTTAATAGAAAGAAAAGTCAACCTCCTTATAAAGGTCCGTATAAAGTAATTAAAACTAAAGGAGTAAATTCAATTATAGATTTAGGAAACACATATAAAGAATTTCATAATAATAATTTAAAAAAATATTAATTAAATTGTCAAAAAAAAAAAAAAAAAAAAAATTTTAAAAAATTTTTCTTAAGGGTAGGGGTGTAGTGTACCCAGTAAGTCGACTATTATTTAATAGCGATAGTCACTTAAAAACACTTTCATTATATTATATTTTATTAAATACACTTTCATTATATTTTATTAGTGTACCTAATAAGTCTACTACTATTGTCACTTTTTATAATTATATTCACTCAAATAATACTTTCATTATATTTAATTATATCCTTTATTATTATCCTAGTCACTCTTATTTTTAAGTTATGGTTTGTACTCACAACTATATAACTATCTTTTTCTTGTTTATTATATAACTGGATATTTTCACTCAAAATTCCAAAGAAATGGAATTTTGTTTATTATTGTTATTATTATTATTTTTGTCAAGAATCCCGTTATTTTAGTATTTAAGCACTTGAAATTTTTGAATAAAACTACTCTTGATTTAGCCTCAAATCGGCTGTTTAATTTTCGAGGGTTTTTACCAAGAAAGCATTCATCTGCTTCCTTCCCTATACAGGCATTTTAGTTGCCTTCATTCGTACTACTAGCCAGTGGCGTTTTTAAGCGCCGGCTTAAACCTTATTAGGCAGGTACTAATAGGCTACAATACTGCCTCCAGTTTAGATATGTAAACATACATAAATCTTTACATACCTTAACATCACAATATACAGAAGCCAGATGGATCCAAATAGTCAGGAGACCCTTGAGGTTCTGATGAATACTCACTTCCCAGGCTGCACTGATGATGTGCCGCGGGAGGTAATTCTTAATGGCGTTCGGAATAATTCTATTATCCCGATAAGTCGTTATCGTGCGGAATGGGCTGTTAAAAGCTTTCATCCCTTCAAATCTCCAGGTCCGGATGGGATTATCCCAGCGGATCTGCAAAATAACCTAGAGACACTGATGCCAAGCCTTTTGGTGATTTTCAGAGCCTGCCTAAGTCTCTCACATGTCTCATCTATATGGACAACATACAAGATTGTCTTCATCCCCAAGGGGGGGAAAACATCGCACACTAAGGCTAAAGACTTCAGGCCAATTAGTATATCCTCCTTTCTGCTGAAAACACTGGAGAGGATTATAGACATTCATATCAGATCAAAACTAGGACATAATTCCTTGTCAAAGGCTCAGCATGCCTATACGAAAGGGAAGTCCACCGAAACTGCGCTTCACTTATTGGTGGGTCACATAGAGAGATCCCTACAATACAAGGAATTCGCATTAGTTGCTTTCCTGGATATTGAGGGAGCTTTCAACAATGTTAAACCAGAGTCGGTTATTAATGCGATGAGGCTACTGGAGATCGACCCAGAGATCATCCAATTTGTTAGTAGCATCTTGCACTTTCGGCGTATTGAATCTAACTGGGGCGCCGCAAACATTTCCAAAGTGGCTACCAGGGGCACATCGTAAGGAGGTGTACTCTCGCCATTACTTTGGAACCTAAATATAAATTTCCTCCTCAGGGCCATGGAAAAGACGTGCTGCAGAACGATTGCATATGCGGATGACGTCGCAGTCATGCCTATGGGTAAGGATCCCAGACTACTGTCTGAACTCATGGAATGCGCACTGGATGTCCTCGTAAAATGGTGCCGGGGATGTGGTCTGGATGTTAATCCTGCCAAAACGGAACTGGTACTTTTCACTAGGAGATACAAAGTTCCCAAATTTGTTACCCCAAAGCTGAATGGAGTTCCACTGAAACTATCCGATAGTGCCAAATATCTTGGAATAATACTAGATAGTAAATTGAACTGAAATATGAATATCACTTCCAGAACCACTAAGGCAGCAACTGTATTATATTGCTGTAAAAAAGCCATTGGCCTAAATTGGGGTATCAACCCGAAAAATGTATACTGGCTATACGAATGTGTCATTAAACCCATTCTATTCTACGGTGCAGTCGTTTGGTGGCCTGCGCTTAGGCGGAAGAGTCATCAAACTAAGTTTGAACGTATAATGAGAATGATGGCAATAACAGTAACAAGTGCCATTAGAACAACTCCTTCTAAGGCACTGTTCACGATATTGAACTGGCTACCACCAGACATTTTGGCTAAAAAGTTGGCTGCGAACACGGCAGTAACACTAAAAGCCACCAGAGAGATTACAATATCGGTCATGCCAACATCCTATATAATATAAATTGGAACATGAGCGTTGACTATGTCACACCTGAGCCAATCTTTGATCCTGGCTTCTCTGTAAGCTTTTCGGATAACGCGGTCTACCCTGATGACCTACATACACCCGTGAATGTGATTCAAATTTTCACGGACGGGTCGAAATCACTGAATGGTGTCGGTTCTGGCATTTACTCCGAGCAGCTAAACTGGTGCATTCCTTTAAGGCTGCCGCACAACTGCAGTGTCATTCAGGCTAAAATAACGGCCATCTACACAGCCGCAAAATTCATTCGGTATGGCGAAATATCTGGTAGGGATATTCAGATCATTACCGATAGTAAGGCGGCCATTGGATCCCTGGAGAATGTGTTCATCACATCAAAACTTGTCAAGGAATGCCGGATATCTCTGGACGAGATAGCGAGACATTCAAAGGTCACCCTTAAGTGGGCACCAGGACAAAGGGACATACACGGAAACTGTATCGCGGACGCGTTGGCACATGCAGGCTCCACTTTAAATCAAAACGATTCAACACATGACATAGGCGTCTCTCTCCCAATGAGTAAACAACTTATTGCACATAAGTTTCACCTTACTGCAATTCAGAAATGGTTAGATGAAACTACCTGTAAGGAAACTAGAAAAATCTGGCCTGTAATAGATGAAAAAAGGACTAGGCGGGCACTACAGCTATCCAGACTTCATCTCAGAAACCTAATCACGGTAATAACTGGACACTGGCCTATTGGGAGGCACGCCCAAAGGTTGGCGCTCAATTAAAATGACATATGTAGAAGTTGCGGCGATGAAGAAGAGGAAGAATCGACGGAACATCATTTGGAGTTTCTACTACAACTTTGATAGCATCCACTGTTGATCTCGCTTTCCTAAAGCGAAATGGGTTATCCAATAAACCACGGTTACCTTCAACACAATCTTCCAATCTTCTACAAATTATACATTCTAGCATTTTACCATACACAGCGGACGATATTATCTTTAGGTAAAAATAGTAACTTCTGTCGCTTCCACATTGTTGGAAAGGTGTCCTGATTCAAGAATGCGCTTACAAATTTCAAAAAAATTTTAGGGTGGAATTTAACAGCTTCTTTAAGCACCATATTCGGAATGCAATCTTAACCTGCTGCTTTCTTGTTTTTAAAATTTGAGACAGCACCTTCTATCTCGGAAATCGTAGCCGAAGGAATGTCGAATTATTCTGCCGGATACCTGCATTGCCATGTCGGAGTTTCCTGTAGAGAAAAGAGATGATCTACAATTCCCACGAGGATAGGCTCTTCTCCTGGTGGCGTTGGACCAAGACATTTAAGATTCTTAGTTGCCAGCTTATATGCAAGGCCTCAAGGATTACTCTCTTCCTCATCACATACATTAAGAAAATACATACGGTTGATCCAACGAATTACAATATTTCTTCATTCCATCAGTAGACTAAAGGCTTATTTGGGAACCTTTTACGCTGTATCATAGCTACATTACACGCACCCATAATATGACTTACTAAGTGTATTACCATCTCCTCAGCTGAACCATTCTGCTCCATATTCTCCATACAATCTGCGAAGATATCTTTATCCTTTCATCCTGTCATCATATGGTGCTGTTCATCTTTAACATCTATGATTATACCGCTGACAACATTATCAGTATAAATGTCAGATATTCTCCCAATTTACCGATCTCATGGTTCTCTGTGGCAACACCTACATTTACATTCCGAACGCTTTGCTTTGTTCCACTCCTACAAAGTTTACTGCAACACGTTCAAATTTTTTTGCCACACCGTAAGCAATTATTTCAAAGGTCTTGCCCTTTACAATAACATAACAAAATATTTTTTTATAATCCAAATATATTTTTTATTAAAATGTTTGTATTGGGGACACTCTAATGACTAAAGGTGGACGCTAAGCATGTTCTGAAAGAATGTCTGGGTAGCAAAAATATTATTACATACATTTGGCCCATCTACGAGTACTCTGGAGCTGGTTAGGGCGGTGGGGATAATTTGATTAAAAAATAGGACATTGTATGGGAACCCCCTTAAGAAAGATAGATAGGGGTTAGGTATGTTTACACAAAATGTGGAGCGGCTAATAGGCTAATATTAGTGGGAGTCTGTCTTACATTTTACCCTCCTATGAGCGACCCAGGATAGTTATTGAGTTTGTTTTGTCGTTGGTTTTGTCTCGTTTTCCCCTATCTTTGACCCCGATGAGAAGCCATTTACCCCCAAATTTTTTTGGCGCATGCATTTTTTGGGAAACCCCACAAAACTAGGGGTTCGCACATATCGAAATATATATATATATATATACATGGGCATACATGTACATATGTGTATAAATAATTTTTATTTTCATCCAAGTAAAAATCTTTTGAATGATTCTAGAGTGAATAAAAAATATTGCCTGATAGTATTCCCGATTTGATCAGAGACAATTTGGGTTGTTAGCGAAATGTTTACTGGGCAATTTTTTGTAGGTGCAAAATTTTTATATGTTTGAGTTTGAGTAAATATCATATGAGTGTTGTTTTTCAAAATTTAATTTGGTTTGGTTCTTAAAATAAAGTGATGTTTCAAACTAATTATTGGTGGAATTCGACGAGAGAGACGAATATCGCCCATACATAAGAATTATTAATATCTCTACATTTGCGCAATAATGAGGTATCAAAGCACACCAGGTGCGGTTAGTTAATAAATATATATGAAAAAATTAAGGAAAATAATTTTTGTGTGGAGGGGTGTGGGTGGTGGGAAAAGGGGTAGTTTTAAAAACAATGGTAACGCACCAAAAATCTGCCTAGATTTTTTATATCAAATTACACCTAAGACTATCAAAAAAATCAATAGGTGTGTTCCATGAAACTTTGTGCACGTTTGTACTAATGAGAGTAAAGTCAACATTTACTCTCTTAAATTCTAAAAGTTACCCAAAACGTCTTTAACGCGAAAAACCACAATTTCAAGCTTGCGATCTTAGTCGCTCAAATGTTGTAAGGCAATGTATTCTTAGTGCGAACGAAATGTGTGCATCACTGCAAAAATCAAACACTTTCCTATATTCAAAATAAAATTAGCCACCCAGCTACTTACATTTTCAAATACGTTCGAAATATTTTCTATTTTAAAGTAATTCTTTTGCAATGCACCATGTTTAATCACAAAGTATAGTTTTTTTTTGCAAAATTTATGTAAACACAAAATAGCTGATAATTTTACTCTTGCACAAACTTACCTGAAGAAAAAGTTGGTGCGAATTTATACAGGAAATGTTATGATACTACTCTCTCATGAGCGCTCTAACTTGCATAATTTTTGTCATCTGGAATGCTTTTTGTACATCCATCTGGAATACACCTGTTCATACTTTCATAAACAACACTGACCTACATTTTAAACTTGCACTGCCACTGCAGTTCATTGCAGGTTAAACAAAACAGTTTAACCTTATTCAGTAGACTCGCTGAATTAAACATTGGTGGCCCCGACGTGATATGACACTAGGACCAATATTTCGAATTCCTACACTGGAGCATTCCTCTTCAGGCAGCTAGGAGATTCAACACTTCAAGTCATTCGTGAAGCCTGACAAACTATAACCAGACATGGACACATTCGACAAGATGATAGAATCGCAGTTAGCAGCAGGTGTCTCAATCGAAACTATAGTCCCCAATTTTAAAAAGGGCTCAGCGGTCAGGAAATCGGTTGCGACTATGAGGGATGCCTCAGAAAGTTAGACAGCGCATGGTCGGAATTTGAGACAAGAAAATCCGATGCCTCGAGCAAGTTCCATTAGGCCACGACTATTTCATGAAAGATTACTTCGGAACTCCTTACCCATGGATTCCAACAGCATCGGAATTCAGAACGTAGTCTCCGCTAAATCGAAGTGGGGATATAAATTATAGAATTTGGGAGCTAAAGAAGAAGTTTAACTCAGAGTTTTTAAACATTCAGCATTCGATGAGAGACTTGACATCGCAAATATGTCAATTATCCGTGGAAAGACCCCTGGAACCGGAGTGGCCACGGGAAGCTTTAACGGAAATTCGTTCTGATACAAACAATGTACGTTTCGAATTCATCCCCGTAAATGTTCCTCGTCTGCCAAGTTTTCCTCCGAGCCATTCCGCTCGTAAAAACTTCCAACACCGGTCTACTACATCTTCGGTAATGCAAAAAAGCGGAAGGATAGCCCAACTAATTCAGAGTCGGAATATTTTTTTGCGCATGTTCAATAAAAATGTCAGTCGATAAATTTATTTATAAAGTGACCTCTTTAAGAAACCATGGCTTAGGGGGAGATTTTGAAACTCTTTGCCAACATATACATATTCTATTTAATGGAAGATGCCTTGATTGGTATTGGTGTTTTACCAAAACCACAAGCAGGGATATTTGGACGTCGCTGTGTGAGGCACTCCGATTTCATTTTCAAGATCATCTATCTGATGGTGACATTATCGAACTTATTCGTGAAAGAAAATTAAAGCTTTGATGAGTTCTATAATTCATTACATGGCCTTTGTGTTAGGTTAAGATTTCCTCTAAATGATCAGCAACCATCCGAAGGGTATTATTTTATACTTCGCACAGAAGCTTTATTAAATGTTATGCAAAAATCAAATACTAAATCGACTAGAAGACAGGTAAATGAGATATAGGTTGGTATCGAAAACCGCTATGGGGAAGTACATCGATATGTGGGTTGTCTTGATGATCGAAATATATTTTGTTATGGGTGTGGCGCGGAAAATATTTTAAAAACTAATTGTAATTTCTGTAAGAACAGAGGAAACTTGATTGCTGGGGCACAAAAGTCAACGTGGTTGTGCCCCAAGGAAAATTGACACCCACCCATACGCCGGAGATAACCTCAATTTCTACCCAGACCGGACCTTTTACTGAATCACATACTTTTCATAACATTATTCCATACCACCAACGTGTTCAAAACTATCAGAAAATAAGAGCGACAATTTTCTGTGAGAGTATTAGACTAACCCCAAAAACCAATCGCAATTAAGAAACGGTTAAGAGCATAATTACGGGTTAAATCTTTTTGGAATAAGATAAGACAGGGTAGGAAGAAGTTCAGGGGATCAATATTTGCATGTGAGACTTTAGATTCGAATCATCGACCATATATTCGTATAACATTTCTTGGGAAAGAAGCGTATGATATGTTGGACTCAGGAGCTTGAACAACGATACTTCACGGTCTCTCCAGGAACTTGAAGTCTTAGAGCTTGCGCCTCCAAATTATCCTTGGCCATGGCAGATCGGGGTGGCAGGGTAAGATTATATTTAGACTCGAGAAAACTAAATAATGTAACTATTAGGGACGCTTACCCTATACCCAAACTAGATGGGATACTAAGACCTCTTCCTAGGGCTAAATATATTACATTTCTAGACCTCAAACACGCCTTCTGGCAGATTGAGCTGGAAGTGGATTCTCGAAATTACACAGCGTGTACCGTCCCAAGACGTCCTCTATATAGATATGACGTCATGCCGTTCGGGCTTGCAAACGCTCCTATGACAATGTGTCGACTAATGGACCTTGTTATTCCTCCTCATCTGCGAAATATGATTTTTGTTTATTTGGATGACTTATTGTTAGGGTCGGATACGTTTGAGAGTCACCTTAAATTAGTCACTGAGGTTTCTCAGCTCCTACGGCAAGCTGGTCTTACCGTCAATGTATTTAAATGTTGGTTTTGTACGCGTGAGGTAAATTACCTCGGGTAATAATAAACCTGATATTTCTAAGGTATCTGCTATAGTGGATATGAAACCCCCTAAGTCTGTTCGAGAATTACGTAGATTTTTAGGCCTCGTTGGCTGGTATCGCCGCTTTGCCCACAATTATGCTACTGTTACTCACAGACCTTACATCCAAGTCTAGAAAGTTTTAATGGAATGAAGAAGCCCAACATGCTTTTGAAAACTTTAAAGAGTGTCTTACTTCAGCTCCCTTGTTAAAAACTCCCGATTTTTCCAGCCCTTTCATTACACAATGCGATGCGTCCACTTTTGGGGTTGGAGGGACTCTTTCGCAGGAATATGATAGTGGTGTTGAAAGGCCTATATTTTTATTTTCACATAAGCTGAACCGTGCGCAAAAGAACTATTCCATTACCGAACTCGAATGTCTAGCCGCACTATTATGTAAAATAAAAATTTAGAGGCTATGTGGAGGGACACACCTTTAAGGTAGTCACGGACCATGCTTCCTTACGTTGGTTAATGCGTCAGGCAGATTTAAATGGTAGGTTAGCCCGCTGGTCGTCAAAATTGCAGGGGCACGAATTTTCGATAGATCATCAAAAGGGTAGTTTGAATGTCGTCCCTGATACTCTATCAAAGTTAGAGCGATTAGATTCCTTAGAATTACCGGATTTACCAACAATTGATCTTAACTCGCCCCATTTTAAAGCGCAAGACTATGTCGGATTATGTCAGACGGTAAGGAAAAATCAACAAAAGTTTCCTGATCTAAATGTTGTTGATAATTTTTTATATGTATAAGAAATCGGACTTTGCAAGAGGTGATTCTCTAACGGAGGAATTAAGTTGGAAGTTATGGATACCTAGGAACCTTGCTGCAGATGTTATTAAAAATGCACATTGTCCTCTTTTAGCAAGTCATTGTGGCATTACAAATACTTTGAAGAAAATTCGTCGAGACCTGTACTGGCCCAAGATGATTATCGACGTGAGGAACTTCATTGGGGAATGTTAAACTTGTCAAGAAGCAATGGCAACAAACATCGTCATGAGACCTCCCATGGGTCAACAACCATTCCAAAAATTATATATGGACCTCTTAGGACCGTATCCTCGCTCTCCAAAGTGTCATACTGGTAATTTTATTGTAGTTGATCACTTTTCCAAATTTCCGATGTTAAAACCGCTTAGGAAGTTTTTATCTCTGAGTATTTTTGACTTCTTAGAGGATCACATTTTTACTGTGTTTGGTGTTCCAGAGGTTATAGTGACTGATAACGGTTCCCAATTTAAATCCAAAGTGCCCAAAGTCCTTTCTTGCGAAGTGTGGCGTTAATCATCGTAATCATACCTTCACTACAGTATATTCTCCCCAGGCCAATGCCTCAGAGAGATTCAACAAGGACTGTGGTAACAGCCATTCGGTCCTATTTGGACACTGACCAACGATACTGTGACCTTAATTTAAGCCAGATTTCGGCAGTTTTGCGGGGAAGGTATCAAAGTTCTATAGGTTACTCGCCATATTATTCGCTTTTTGTCCAGAAAAAAATTTTTAATTGTATAGACCACGACATTCTAAGGAGAGTAAGGCAATTTTGCTCCAAAGTTTGTCAAATCTAAGGTCTTACGTAAAGTTGGTAATTGCTATTATGAGTTACGTGATGTTAAATCAAGAACTAAGGGTATTTATCACGGGAAAGATTTTAAAGAAAATAGGCTACTAAAGTAGATTTTCCAGTTACTTTTAATGTGTCCCATAAGATTCCAATTAAAATTAACTGTGTTGTAACGAGTAATAATTTGTTTGCTTGAAACATGGTTGTTCCAATCACAGTAGCCTATAAGAGAAAAAGAAACGTTGTGTCACCTGAGTGTAACATTACTTCCAGTGAGATCTTTATTCAATACTAAATCTTGTAGTTGTTCTCGATCAGTTTAAACAATGTCGGTATGTAAACTGTATACCGAGTACGTAAAATACTAGGTACACGCCATGCTGTTTTACGTACACTCAATAGTTTTTTGTTAAATCGGCTCTCTATGTATGTAATTCTCTGGTGCTTAAATTTTTTTTTTCAGCCTTGATTGACCTAAATGATATTTAAAGTTTTCAATAACCTTCAATGCATCGTGAAAAGTGAACAGCTTAAGAACAAGTTAATGATTTTATAAGCAAAAAAAAAACTAAAAGAATAATCAAACTTCACAGGAAAAACGTGTCGGAAAAGTTAAAACGTCGCAAATAATACTTCGTTTATATAACACGATATAATTTTCCAAACATATCCTGGGATAGCGATAGTGAGTATAATGACCTAAAAAACAACATTAAACATAAACCTGATTATTACATTAACATTAACAACGCGGGAATTCTATCTTGATACGCGTGGAGCGTTCGGAATTTTGGATACCAAAACATAAAAACTATAATTATAATTGCAAAATATGTGTGTTGTTTAAACAAAAACAAAGCCAACAATTTATGGCTGCTCTTCCCCCTGAACGAACGTTCCTTTCAAGCCCTTTTACCATCACAGATCTTGATTTTGCTGGACCATAACATTAAATCTTACGTGGGCCAAGGGTGTAAAATTACAATAGGATATGTGCTAGTATTTGTTTGTTTTGACTGTTCATTTAGAAGCTACGAGCGAAATATCTACTCAAGCATTTTTGGCAGCATTTTCACGTTTTTTTTCTCGTCGTGGAGCCCCCAAAGCGTAATTTTCCGACAACGGAACAGCATTTGTAGGAGCTATTGGGCAAGAATCAAGCTGAGTTCTCGATTCACATAAAGTCAAAGCTTATTTCTGAATAACCCTTTCAATCTGTTGTATGGCATTTCAACCTTCCTCGCGCACCTCCTGTGGGAGGCAGGTGTGAAAAGCCTTAAGTCCCATCTGAATAAATAGCACACACCCAAACCTTTACCTTTGAGGAACTTCTTACAATGTTCACAAGAAGTGTGTCTTAATTCAAAGCCATCAAGTCCACCCCAGTAGTCTTTGTGCTCTTACACCAGCCCACTTTCTAATTAGTGCACTCCGACTTTCACCTCCTGAACCAGATTTTTCGAATCAATTTGTAAGTTACTTAAACAGATGGCAGAAAATCAATTTACTTCACAACCTTACAGGTGGAAAAAGGAGTACTTAAAGAAAATGCATGTGTAATGTGGAAATAGCTCCAAAGAAATTTTTCTGTAGGAGATCTTGTTGTTGTGAGAAGTGATAAGCTTCCCTCTACACAGAGCCAAAACTGCCTAATAGAATCAAGAAGATTTTCTCTATGAAACGTTTTTAGGCTAAGGGGTATCCCAGCAGAAAGAAGAGAAGATTTTTCCGAAGAGATTCCTTATTATTTTCATGTGGTAAATCTTTTTGATTTTATCAAGAAGGAAAAAACATAAAATCTAGAAGAAAACTTGTTATTCACAATTTTTTCACTCAATTTCCATTATTTTTGGCACCAAAAAAACAATCCATAGAGAAAAGCTTCTTGATTCTATTAGGTTTTCTTCTGAATTGTATAAAATAGGGATTTCTTATTGATTTTATTAGGCTACCTAATTGATTTTTTCAAAAAGGTTTCCCTTATTGATTTCATTTGGTTCCTATATGATCATGTGTAAATCATCTCCTTGATTTTAATAATAAGGAAATCTTCTTGACTACATTAAGTTTTATTAGGTATTCTACTTGATTTTTTCAAAAAGGTATTCCTTATTGATTTCATTAGGTTGCTTGTTATTTCATATTTGTTATTTCACCCAATCCTCTTTTTACACGGTACATACGTTCCAGAAAATATTGTGTAAAAAAAATAGTGTAAAAAAAGACACACCGTAATGGAAAATACAATAATCATATAAAGAAAATTGTAAATCCTATATAACATACATACGTATATAATCATATAAAAAAAGGAACAGCTAAATTAAAATTAAATATTTTTTTCCATTAACAAAAAAACGTGTAAAAACTGAATAAGTTTTGTCGTGCTATTTACAAAAAAAAAATGTTAAAATAGGATTATGTGTATATAAATCAATATAGTGACAATGTTTTTCCCGTTATTTTATTTTCTTTGAACTTGACAAATAAAATTAAAATAAAATTTAAATTTAACTAAAATAAAATAAAAGAATCTAATTAAACAAAGTGCATCTGAGTTAATACGTGAGCAAATAAGTGTGTACGTACAATGTAAGTAAAATAAATCTTTAAAAAAAAACTTTTCGCAAAGGTATTTTTGTGCAATTTTATGAAGTTTATATGTATTATTTCAGTTCCATGCAAATAATGGCGGATCAAAAAAATTTAACTGAAGATATCGATCTTTTGCTTATTTTTAAATCATGGGAACTGTGCGAAGAAACGTGTCACATTCTTTTCACTTTTGGAATTACATCAACAACTATATTAAAGAAAATGGAAATTGAAGACATTGAAAATTTATTTAATAAATTGGACCAAAAATATACTGGGAGCTAATAAAGTTCAAAGCAGGCTTAAGGGAATGGAGGAGGAATATTGTACGTACAAAATAATTTTTATGGAAAAAATATATTTTCACTTATGTAAGTATTGTTTCAGAATTTACCATTTATATGCGAAAGAGAAACGTTATCGGCAAATAGTCGGATATTGGAGTGGTTGGAAAAAATTTCTGACAGCCTTAATAGTTCACGGTCTACGGACTCCCCACTCGGTACACAGATGTCAGCAGAAAATTCCATATGTGGCACTAGCCTTATAAACCTTCTTAAAAGTACTGTGAAAGGACAGCTAATACTTACATTCAATGAAAGGAATAAGTATATTGATTCAAAAAACCAGAAGACATTAGTTCATTGCATTGTGGAAAAATATGTTGGAAATAGAGCCAAATTTACATATGCAGAAATGCAGCAATGGTCTTGTGCTATTTGCGAAGTATTTACCAAAGAAAAACCGGTAAAAAAATTGTTGTTTTAATCAAATTTGATTTAATGTCTGTTCTTTTAAATAATTCCGGTTCTTCTAGGAAACATACTTTTTGAAACGAAAACACGGGAAGAAAAATCCAACAGGAAAATTATGTTCTCGTTGGACTAATGTCGAAAAAGAAAATTTTGATAATGATCCTGCCACTGCGGACGAATCTCTTGAAGATTTGCATTGCGGTATGAATTTATCGAATTATTTAAAGTAACATATTTATACAATTATCTTTCTCTATTACAAATAAATATTTCGAACAAAAGTGGTGGTTGCAGCACAATTGCAGTCCATGGGATCAGGTACTTTCTTTCTGGAGGGAAACAAGAAAAATCAGGGTTCAAGAGATACACAATGCCAGTTGTTTGAAACATATTTTTCGAGAATGGCCACGATACAATGATTTTTTAGGTTATGAACTTGTAAGTATTGGAATTTTTTTTTAATTTTCTTTAACTTTTAATATCATTTTTATTCTGAAAAGGTCGAAATAGATTTTGATTTTTTATACCCGGACAAAGCAAATCAATTATTTTTAAAATTGGAAACTTTTTATAAAAAGTTGTTTAACATTTTTGACCACGAAATCAAAGACCGTGCATCAAGAGAATATTACATACAATATTTACGTAATGACAATATTACAAAAGGTACAATGTTTTTTTAAAATATTGACATATATAATATTTACCATTTACTAATTTTTGTATTTCTCTTCAGATTCTAAGTATTGTGTATGTACAATACTTCTTCACGCTTTACTACAACCACAACGTCTTAATAAAGAATATAAGCCTTCAATAGCCGATGCCCAAACAGATTTCGTCACTTTAGTACCAACTATTAATGATATTCAGCCAAAAATCATGGAAATTGTTAAAATGTATGCAGAAAGAAGAGAAACACTTCATTCAGCCAAGAATAATGATTATTGGACCAGATTTTTCGAAAATATCCGAGTTTTTCGTATTTTGTGACGGCCTGAAGTGGAAGTGCGCCTCGTATATGAAGTGTGTAGATATTATTATTAAGTTATCCTACGTTTTTAAGACAGAATATTCCCCAAAAAGCAAGCAAGTATGGTCATTTTTAGAGCAGTATTTTTTTGATTTAAAGTCTGAGGATTTTTCCTCTGTTGCAAATTTTTTAAGTAAATTACAGTAATATTATACTAATTTATATAAGTTTTTGAAATGACCCTACTTGCTTGCTTTATTTGTACAAAAAGTCATACGACTCCAAATGATCTTATAAAACATTTAATCCATCCATTTTTACTTACTGAACAATGGACTTAAAGTTATTCGAGTAAAAAAATACTGGTAATAGCACTTACTTTTTATTATTATATCAAATGAATTCCAATGTAAATATAATAATAAAAAATCAATAAAATTATTAATAAAAAATTATCAAATAAAATCAAGAAGAATTATTTTTTTTTTAAAAATCAATAAGATAACCTAATAAAATCAAGAAGACAACCTTTTTGAAAATATCAATAAGAAAGCCTTATAAAATCAAGAAGAAAACCATTTTGAAAAAATCAATAAGATCGCCTAATGAAATCAAGAAGAAAACCTTTTTGAAAAAATCAAGAAGAATACCTAATAAAAACCCTAAGTTTCCTTCTTGATTTTTTCAAAAAGGTTTTCCTTATTAAAATAATAAGACTTCCTTCTTGAAAAAAAATCATAGAGATATCTTATTAATTTTGTGCTATTTTGTTTTTTCTGTGTAATGAATGGCGAATTGGTCGGAAGGAAAAAGTTTTTCCTGGCCATGATGCCAAAGTCAGAGATACTCAAATTCGAACTGCTTTAGGTCAAATAACTAGGTCAATAACAAAGCTAGTTTTTCATCCATTGTCTAAAAAAGAAACACGCTTATTAAACCGTAAATTTTTCCAGTAACATGTCTTCAAATCATCTCCGGAACAGAATTATCTCTCCCATAGAAGTAATACAAAGGTCAATAAATCTCTACAACTATCCAGACTAAGGATTGTGCAAAAGGGACCATCCACTAAGACTGTGCCTACATGAATATAATATCTAAACTAAAAGCGGTAAGGAGGTATACTCGGAAGTTTTGCGAAAACTGCACACAGCCACTTATTATATAAATGTCGGAGTTCTAAGAGCTGTCGTACATGCCTTTAGAAACACCATACCTTTTTTCATCAGATTAGCCGTATCAGAACTAAAAACAATGAGCGTAATGCAAACTGCTATCTTAAGACCTACGGTCGTAATAAAGGTTAAATTTGGCGATCGATGACGTAATTTTCGTGGCATTCTTGATCCCTCTGCGGAGTTTAGTAAGATTGCAGAGTTTATTCTTTATAGGTACCACAAAGGTGGAGGCTTACGGCGTACTTGCCAATTCACCTTTAAAACTCATTTCGTTGACGAGCCTACGTTTGGCTTGGTGAAGACGTCTACCCTGACATTGTTAAATCTGTAATTCATCCACCAATCCTTAAAACACCAATGGCTCGGGATACTATCTTAGGCTGGATATTAATTGCAAAATTAGGTTTATAAATCGCATATGAATTTCTTATTATATTTCGATCCTTTTTCAATTATTTTGTAAAAAACCCATTCACACAATAAGAAACAATAAAAAATTTACTAAACATTAGCTGAGATTCTTTTGTTAAAAAGAATCTTACTAGCGATTGTTTTATCAAATTTCATTATAATATTTTCAAAGTTTATAAGAGGTTTTTGTGACAAATTTTGCTCAAGACAGTATTATTAATAGTTTCCTTATTCAATTATAAGATATAATTGTTGTAGTACGTAAGTAAAATCTCATAACATTGTACCTTATTTAGTTTATAAGATTCGTGAATTAACCCATGCTACACGTTGTTTTTATCTCATGTACCATTTTTATACCGTTCACCAAAACATTTGGAAAGGGGATATATAGGTTTGTCATTCCGTATGTAATTTCTTCATTATTCATTTAAGACCCCATAAAGTATTTATATTCAGGATCCTTATAGATAGAGAAGCCGAATGAGCGATATCCGTCTGTCCGTCTGCTACATTTTGGTGTAGTTAGAATTAAGGCCAAAACACAACATAGAGAAATAAATTTTATACCATTCTCTTGGAATTTTTCATAGATTTGTTCGGTTTGAAAATAACAAAACTCGGTCAAATAATTAATGAGATATAGCCAAAAGACTTTTTTTGTTATACTTCCTATTCTGTTGTTTTTTTATGGCCCCAACTGTCCTACGGTCAATTTTATGAAGCAGATCTCTTGTATGGAGTTCTACGAAGGTTTAGTCTGAAAATAATTTAAGTCGGTCCATTAACGACTAAAATATGAGCAAAAAAATGGCATTCGAAAAATTTTACTTTTAAATTTTTTTTTAAAGTTGCGTGATTCAATCCAACAACCTCTTGGTTGGTAGTCACAACCGCTTCTTGTACACCACAGAGCAGTTGTAGTTTTCATAGTAGTTTAAGCGTTTAAGAACATAATATATCGTATTTATTATAAAATACTAAAATTTGAAATTCTTGATGGAAATTGGTGTGGTTGTTGTAAATCTTACCTTTTTGTCACACATATATCACATGCATACATACTGAAATGCGTTCATGGGGACATGTACACATTGTGTGTATACATGTGTATATTTAAACAATCAAAAGCAATGATTTGTTGTTTTGTTTTTGTTTGTTTCTTTAAACTTATTTTTGTACGTTTATTAGTATAATATTATTAGGGTTGCCAGAAGGGCCTGATTTGGCCTGATTGTCAAGTTTTTTAATGCGCGTCAAGTGTCAAGTGAAAAAGTGATTTGTTAAGCTTTTTTGTAAGTTATTTTTTTTCTCAAATTTATTCTAGCTATTTAATAATACTTAAAAAAAGTATGTGTATATTTCTAAAAAACAAATCTAAAGCCCATATTTTTACTATCAATAGAACTAAGGACTAATATGATACAAATTTTTTTCTGCAATTATAGTTTAAAAAATAACTATAACTTTCTGTACAATTATTATAAAAGTGCTAACACTGATATTTACCCTATTACTCAACACTAGTAAATTGACAACATTGAACCAGAGAAGCAAGTCGTGGACTTTTCGTCGGCGGCGGCGGCGATTCGGCTTGAGCCGGGGTTTTACCGGCGCGCCATCCTCCTATCAGCTTAGCCGACTTGATATACCCATGGTGGAATAATACAGGCGGTTTTTCATTGTTTTTTTAAATAAAACCTATGTGTTTGAAGAATTGTCAAGTTATTTATGAAAATTATAATTTATTTATTATAGACTAGCTAAAACCTCTCAGCAAAATTGTTTTTACGAGTAAAAGTTGAAATTCAATTCGTATTTTCCCAATAATAATTATCCAGAAGTTCTTCTTTAAAAACTTAAAATCTCTTTTATATATTTAGTATGAGTGTTTTTATTTGTCAAGTTTTTTTTTTCAAAATCAAGTTTTTTTTTGGTCAATGTCAAGCTTTTTGACAAATTAGATCTGGCAAGCCTAAATATTATATTATTATTTATTCCATATTATATTATTTTTTATCGCTTACATTTTCTTTTCGTATATAAATAACCATAATTGTTTTTTATATTATTTATATTAAAGAAATGTAATGGATCGTCAAGAGACTATGTACGAGTAAATATACAAAATCAATGAAATTGAATTTTAGTTTTGTTTTGAAAATGTATTAATATTTCATTTTTTATGACTATTTGTGATTTCAGAAGAAAGGCAAAATTGATGTTTTATACTTGTGTAATTTTAATTATTTTCTATATTCAGATGCAGATCGTACTTGCAGTATATACTGCAGAACCCGGTATTATTATTGTATTTGTACAATGTGATAAAAAATCTTTTGACAATTAAAATGTTGTTTGGATACTTAGTAACACACAACAAAGCAGAGAAATCTTTTCCCGGCTAGAATTTAATAAGAAATGTTTCTTTCATTCATACTGTAACATCAGGAAGTTAATCTTCAAAAGCACTTCAATTAATTGCCTTTTCTATAAAATAAAAACAAAGTTTGATGTAAGAATTTAATTTGATATCAAGCTCCAAAATGTTATTAGCAAGGAAATTAAAATTTAAAACCCCCGCGAAAATAGCGCATAGTCTAAAAATTGCAACTGCAATATTCGAAATTATTCCCAAAATTTATTTTAAAAAATCATATAATTGGAAATCGGCAGCCAAAAGTTTTGAAAAAATCTCTTAAATTCCAAAAATTCTTAAAAATATGCGAACATTAGAAATTGTATGATTCAATATTGATTAAAAAACAGCAAAATTATAGAGCAAAAAAACTTAAAAAACATCATTTCCATTGTGGAAATTAAACTTTTATTAAAAACTATTTTGTATTTGGAATAAAAATTAAAAATGCATTTATATTTTGAATAAAAGTAATGTAAATACCTTCTTTCCACAAATTTATATTTAGCTTCTAGATTGCATTATCCAATTGAATAATTTAATGTGGGCTTAATTAAAATATATTATAAGAATAGTTCGCAATTCATCAAATATTTTTCAAACAATCAGTTCCTATCGTATACATACATATGAACTTTGGATTTTTGGATCGGAATGTTTGGGGAAAATTTCCAAAACATTTGTAAATCGTAGCGATAACAGTTCGGGAGCTGTACCGCGTCTAAAAATACCATATGCATACACATTTGAATTTTATTTTTTTATCATATTTTCGTATTTTCCCCAATTCAACATATACAAAATGATAAGTTAAGATCTTAGGAGATAAAAAATTCTCTTCTCTTTATATAAACACATTCACTAAAAACACCTAAGAAATCATAGTTTTGCGGAATACCGTATGTCGATAACACGCACTACGGAATTGGACGCGAATTAATGGTAAAATATTACGAAAATAAGCAGAATTATGGGTTGGATTTGAGAGCAAAAAGCTTTCTGTTTGCGATTTGAACGTAATTTTTCATATTTATTTCTTTGTCTTACTTAGTAAACGCAGAAGATGATTTAAATAAAAAATGTTTTTAATTAAATTCATCTGTTTTCTTAGCAGGCTGAATATAAATTACCGAATTCATATTTTTTAAATCAATTGTGGTTGAAATACCATTGTGTTTCTATATCAGAAATGTACAGGTTATATCCAACCGCAATACAGATAAGTAAATGGAAAAGTTAACAAAATTTTAAAAAGACAACTATCAGAATACGGCACCACGAAATAAGCCCCAAATCGAAAAATGAAATTAGCCCCAAAAAATTTTATGAAATAAACCCCCAAAAAAATGAAATAAGCCCCAAACAAAATTTACGAAATAAGCCCCAAATAAAATGAAATAAGCCCCAAAAAGTTTTATGAAATAAGCCCCAAATTTTTAAAAAATTAAATAAACCCCAAATTTGTTAACTTGATGGAGTAAGCTTAAGAAGAAATCATAAAATGCAAGAATTTTATTCTCTAAATTATATCGAACACCGGCTTCGCGTTCCAAGCAGTCTCTGCATAACCGGCCTATGGCCGGGCGCAAGGGATTTATCCTCTATGGTATATCGAACACCGGCTTCGCATTCCGAGCATTCTCTGCATAACCGGCCTATGGCCGGGCGCAAGGAATTTATCCTCTATTGTATATCGAACACCGGCTTCGCATTCCAAGCATTCTCTGCATAACCGGCCTACGGCCGGGTATTTATCCTCTATGGTATATCGAACACCGGCTTCGCGTTCAAAGTATTCTCTGCATAACCGGCCTACGGCCGGGCGCAAGGAATTTATCCTCTATGGTATATCGAACACCGGCTTCGCGTTCAAAGTATTCTCTGCATAACCGGCCTACGGCCGGGCGCAAGGAATTTATCCTCTATGGTATATCGAACACCGGCTTCGCGTTCAAAGTATTTTCTGCATAACCGGCCTACGGCCGGGCGCAAGGAATTTATCCTCTATGGTATATCGACCACCGGCTTCGCATTCAAAGTACTCTCTGCATAACCGGCCTTCGTGTATAAAAAACTCTCTATGTTGCCGTCCTCTATGGTATGTCGAACATTAAAGAATTAAGAAACTGATGTTGATTTAATTTTTAGGTAATTCAAGTTTATTTAAGTAATCAATTCAAATTATTTGCAAAAAAATCATATAAAAACATTTTGAATACGAATATGCATATTGTACATTTAATAAAATTTTTAATAATAATTTTATATTTTAAACAAAAGCATTTATGGTTTGACTAACAAGTTGGCGACAAACTGGACAGCTAAATTGTTGTTCGTTGTTTGTTTGGTCTTGTAATTTTACAGAACACTGTGCACATACTCTCATATGCTTACAAGGTAAGAAAAGAATATTGGGTTCTTCCAGAAGACAAACTATGCACAACTTTATTAGATTATTTGATTTCTCTTCCGGCGTTATAAATTCCTCTTCATCTATCTCTTCCTACAAGTACGAAATACCTTCAAACAGGTCATCATCCGGTACCATGTCAACACATATATTGAGTGCCGGGAAAACCATTCTATTTAGAAATTCCGTTGATGTTATTATTCCCCTTCGTAATTCTTCAACGGCTTTTTTAATTTTCTCACCTTTGTCTGCATACGTTTTTTTTCGCTTAGTTTTGTCAAAAGAACCACCACTTCTGGCAAACTGCTCAAAATTGCGACTTTTTATAAACTCTTCATTTTGCAAAACTTGTACAAATTTGAAAAAGTTTGCTTGTTTTGGGATAATTCTTCCCAAAACTCCATTATACGCCTCTAACGCCGAAGTCGTCCGTGTGAATGTATCGGCAACTGACATTCCTTCAGGACGGAAAATAATTGCAACAAATTTTCATATATAAAATTAATATGTTTACCTTTTGTAACCATTGTTTCTTAAAATATTCGAAAAATTGTGCAAATTTAAAATGAGGGTCAATATTTTCTATGTCTCTCTTGATAGCATCAAAAGAACTGAGTATGTAATAGGGTGGCAATAGCGGAAGCGATAAAATTTTGAGGTATTCTAAAGACGCCTTCTTGTTTTCTGTAATGAATTTTGCCAAACCTTTGTATTTTATAGTAATTTGTCGACGCACTGCCTGGGAAGAATGGAACCAGCATCCAAATAATTTGGAATTTTTAAATACCGTATTTACAGATTTTCGAAGACTTTGCTCGTAATCTGTTATAAATGTTGCGCCATCCAAATTTAAAATATTTTCAGTTAAATATATGTGTGTAACTTTTAGAACACTTTCTGTCCATAAGAACAAAGGCAAATGGGAATATCTGATGAAAAGAAATGAGTCCAATTTTTTAAGAAAAGAAATGCGTCCCATATACTTTAGAACTTACCATTTCGATGTACTCAATGCACATAATAAGTAATTGTTTAAAGCAGCCAAGGGGAACAACCGCAAATGTTGCATCAAATAGAACTTTTCTACTTGCATTGTTAGGCATGTTTTCTTGTATCAAACTAACGCATTTGTCTGAGACAAACATGCAGTATGAAAAATCTTTTTCTTCATAGCATACTTTGAAAAACGGCGTATCGTTTCCCTCATTGTGTTGAGTTAGACCAAAATTTTTAAAAACTTCCTCTTTTTGAAAAGCTTGTTGTACTTCAGCAGGAGACTTAGGAGAACTAATGTAGACTTTGCTTGATATGTATTGTAAGCCACGTTGTATTTTCTCGAACTCAATATTTGTTGTTGCTTCTGGAGAACTGAGCGTTGGAGATAAATTAAGTGAAGGCGAAGTTCATCGAACTCGTACGATAAAATTTTTACTTACGTATAACTGATACTCCTGTAAATGTCTCTAATACCCGTCATTGCATTTTTCGTGCCAACGGAACTTATGTCTAAGCACCCATTTTTTATTTTATTGAGAGCCTTTAGTTCTTCGTATAATTCCTTTTGATCACCATGGTTATGTTGGATAAAGCCAGAATGCTTTGATAAAACATTATCCAACAAAAACACTCGTGCTTTACAGTTCTTTTCTTTGCAGCAATAAAACGAAGTATTTTTGTACACAGATCTTGTTAAATATAGTTGCTGTTCGGAAATTGCATATAACAGCTTGCTATTTCTACGGCGACCACATACGATGATTATGGTTTTCGATTTATGCTTTCCAGTCTGAAACTGAAATTTTTTACTTGTAGACTTACAGGCTTTTCAACGCAAACTTTAATTTCTTTCAACAGATATAAACTACATACAGATGATTATAACACAGTTGAAACTTGAAAATAACATGCAATTTTCGTCAAAATGTGTTTAGATCCATTTTACGGATATGAAATAAGCCCCAAATAAAATGAAATAAGCCCCAAAAAATTTTATGAAATAAGCCCCAAATTTTAAAAAAATGAAAGCCCCAAAAAAATGAAATAAACCCCAAAAAAAAATTTGAAAATTTTTTGGGGCCTATTTCATTTTTCGATTTGGGGCTTATTTCGTGCCACCTCAGAATACCATTAGTTTACATACATACGTACATCATACAAGTTTCAAAGAAAAAATTAAATTAAAATAAGTTGTTATATTTTATAATATAACATTTTTTCTTACACCGTCAAGTTACTTTTATTTTTTTTATTATTATTATATTATATCAAATAAAAACTTACTAAATTCATTATATAAATATTTGATCACTGTACAAAATCCTAACTGATAACATATTGGATATTTTTGAAAAATAAAACTTTTATCGTTCATAAAATTGGAAAAAACGCAAAAATTAAAAAGAAATATTATAAATGTGCCTGGTTTTTTAAATAAATTGTGGAACAAACTTTTTCAAACAAAAAGTAAAAGTAATAAAAACAACTAAAATGTATCGAAAGTTCTAAAAAAAAATAGCATTTTGTTGTGTTCAGGATTCGAAACGGTGCCACCGGGTAGGGTACGGTTTCAAATCCTGACCAACCATTTTTTTAATTTTTGATACATTTTAGTTATTTTTATTACTTTTACTTTTTATTTGAAAAAGTTAGTTTTTTAAGAATTTTTTATAGCTTTAAATTTTTTTAATATGAAGATAATATTGGAACATTTTAATCATTAGACTAACAGATTTATGTAATAGTTGGCGATTTTTTTTAATCAATTTTGGGAGAATTTCTTCATTATTAAATCTTTTCTTACGTTTCATTTCTTTGTTTAGTCTAAGACCACTCGCTTTTTGATAAAGACATTGAAACACTTCTTGGACGTGTGAAAAATTATAAAAGTGCTAATAAAGGGACTATGCACAGTTGTTTTTTCGTTGCAAAAATCTTAATTTTTGAAGTTACCAAGATATTTACAATGGTTAAAAATCACTTGAATTTTATATCCTTCAGCTTCAAAATAAGTGGTCCCGCATTCTGATAGGCACGGAGACACATTTGACCTTGTTTGTCTCAAAATTTATATCTTTTGAAAAATTGATATTTTTAAAATTTAAAAAGCATTTAAAACACAACTTCTTGTGCTTCAAATAATATTCTCATAAGGAAGTCTGGAAAAAAATACCAATCTAATATAAGATGTTAGACTTATATTATATTTTTTATTTACACTACAGATACACATTTGTGAAATATTTTTAATATTAATGCTATATAATATATACATACTAATGCTAATAAATACAAACTAGTATAATTTTTTGTTCGTTAGTTTTCTCTGAAATAGTCTTTAATATTAGGAGCGATTTCTAATCGACTTCACAGATCAGAGTTATAATCATGTTCCATCGAATCCTTTCTCCGTGATGAAATAAGTGGGTCTGACTAACATATTGAAAAGGTCCTCATTCTGTCTAATCCGTGAAATTTTGAAAGTATTCGTGTATCTGAAGTGTTTGTAATTTTTTTTTTTTGCATTTCTGGGCTTCTTCTGATAACTCTCCAATTGGTAAGCATTGATATTCAACTAAATTTTTACCATGAGCCAAAATCTTATGGACCGTAGAAATAAGATTCTTCTAAGGGTATATCTGAACCAAAAGTAGTAATGTTTAAGGTTTATCTTTATCTTATACATATGTACTTAAGACATAATGCTTCTGAAAGATGCGATTTAGATATATCTTTTGTGGCATTCTGAAGTTTACGTGTTTTTGAGTACTCCGAACTCTCGTTTATAGTTTTTGCAGGTTTTCCTCTTCTGCTGTCAGAATATGTATGCGGTTCTTCGATGTGTTCAAAAGTTGTTACTCCATTTAGCCAGTCTGAGTTCTTTTCAATTTTTTATTAATTTTCAAGTAAACGAAGTGAATTTTAATTTTAACATCCTTTTCGTGTTATCCTGGTAAATCGTTTAATTTTTCCATAATAATTAATGTTTGTAAGTATTCGAACTTATATACAAACATACATATATTGTATATACATACATATGTATGTATATTGAAACGATTAATTTGGCTCATAATAGTTAATATAAATACATATTCGTTATGTGAGTTTCTGAATAACTGGAACAATTCCGAATTCTGAAATGACATAATCGCACTTTAAGGTAAAATTTAATAAGTTCTGGTTCTGACCACTACTTTTCCAAAGTAAAAACTTAACTGGCTACATTACACAATTGCGATTTAATTTATACCCAGATATACAAAAATGATCAAACTACCTGATTTGTGAAACAGAAATGGAGGCCTCAATTAATTGGATTATACAACGGCATTTTTGTTTACTCATTATAAGAAAAGTTTAAAACTACCTGCATATAAAAGAGAATTCAAGAAAAATGCAAGGGAAAAAGTCATTCTGTAAATTCCGTATTAACGAGAAGTTATAAAAATATGTAACAAGTAAGTGCTGCAGTGAAAGTAATTTTGGAGAAATTTTTTTATTATTTATTTCTTTTCACATTTTAAATATGTATGTACATACATACATATGTACATCTTTGTTAAATACATACTTTAAAAATTATTCTCGTTTTTTCCATGAGATTGTAACAGCTATCTTCATATTTCAATAAAACCTGTAAGTTTTTGTGGCTAAGCTTAGTTAAATTATTTAAAGTATTATGTAGCAAATATGGGCGGGAAAATTTTTGGCCATTTTTAGATATGCTCTATTTTATTTGTAAAAATTATTAAAATATAGGGTGTCTGAAAAACGGCAACTGCCGTAAAAGTAGAGCATTTTTTATATAATAAAAGATAAATAAAATAAACATACCTTTAAAACAATACAAAAGAAATAATGATCAAACGGAAATTTTTCTGACACTTCAATTCAAAATTTTTTTTATATCACCTTTTTTTTGCTTTCTAAAAATATTTCGACTTTAAGGAGCTCTACCAGCTACAATTTTCATCCACTTAAGAAAAACATTTTTGAATTGGGATCAGTAAGAACCTCTTTATACGATGTATTTTTTCATTTTACAAAATTTTGTCATCAAATTTTGTATTTTTACCACGTATTTTAGGAAAAGGCCACAGCGCGTCGTTAAGATTTTTAAACTTATTAATTTATAGTGCACAATTTGACGCGACACATTGAACTCTTTTGCAATGTCTTTTACTGCCGTTCCAGGGTTATACTTTGCTACCATCGAAGATCTGGCAACCAAACTCAACTCTGCCATTTTACCCGTGGTTTATAATGCCTATTAATCAATTTTTATTTTTTTAATTAAAATTAATAGAAAATTTTTTCTTTTCACACAAAAAATATCCAATTTCTTTTACTATACAAAGTTTTTTTAGACAAAAATTTTGCATTGTAATGATGATACAATAATTTTTAATAAGCTCACTGTTTCAAAAAATCATTCCAACTTAAAAATTTACAAATAACAAAAAGCTTGACTATATTCAATATTTTGCAAATTTTGTTAAGAAAAAAGTTTATGTTGTTTAAAGAATTTTCACAAATAAATGTAAAATATTCCAGAAAAATCTATATATGTATAGTGACTGAGAAATATTGAATTTAATAAAACTTTCTGTTATTTGTTAATTTATAAGCTTGAAAAATTTTATTACAGATCTGTATAGATTTTTTGGGAAATTTGGAGAATGATATAAATGAATAAAACTGGAAACCCTGATGACTCCATACATGCACTATCAGCAAAGAGAATGCAAAGGAGAGAATATAAAATTTCGCATGAGAATAGCAAAAATAGATTCTTTGTCTTAGGCATCATTTTCGTACCGTTATTTGACAACACTAAGCTAAGCTAGTTTAAACAGTCAGAAAAATGTTTCGTCAAAATACTTATGCCGACTAGTGTAGTTTCTTCATAGAAAAAAAAAATTACAGTTATTTCAGAATTTTAAATGGAGAGAGGAAAAAAGTAAGATAGATATATTCGGCTGTGCCGAATCTTATATACCCTTCACCATAGTATGGAGTGACGAAAGAAGTCACAATCACGAAAATTCGCGCCCACGAAATACGAATAAAAATAAAAAAAGAACTTATATGGAAAAAATTACATTAAAGCAAAAAAATTGCCACTCACCGTCTCACGGACGCAAAATCGCCAACTATTACATAAATCTGTTAGTCTAATGATTAAAATGTTCCAGTATTATCTTCATATTGAAAATAATTTAAAGTTCTCAAAATTTCTTTAAAAAAACTAACTTTTTCAAATAAAAAGTAAAAGTAATAAAAATAACTAAAATGAATCAAAAATTAAAAAAAAAATTAATAAATGGTTGGTCAGGATTTGAAACCGTACCCTACCCGGTGGCATGGTTTCGAATCCTGAACACAACACAATGCGTTTTTTTGAGAATTTTCGATTCATTTTAGTTGTTTTTATTACTTTTACTTTTTATTTAAAAAAGTATGTTGCACAATTTATTTAAAAAACCAGGGCACAATCTTATTTATAATATATTTTTTTAATTTTTTGCGTTTTTTCCAATTTTATGAACGATAAAAGGTTTATTTTTCAAAAATATCCAATATGTAGGATTTTGTACAGTGATCTAATAATTATACATATAATGAATTCAGTAAGTTGTCGACGTTTTTATTTGACATAATAATAACACCAAAAATAAAAATAACTTGACGGTGTAAGAAAAAATTTTAAATTATAAAATATAACAACATATTTTAATTCATTATTTTAATTAAATTTTTTCTTTGAAACTCGTATGATGTACGTATGTACATATGTAAACTAGTTGTATTCTGATAGTTGTCTTTTAAAAATTTTGTTAACTTTTCCATTTAGTACTTACATATGTATCTGTATTGCGGTTGGACTAGACGATAAAGGTTTTTTACAATATAACCTGTATATTTCTGATATAGAAACACAATGGAATTTCAACCACAGTTGATTTAAAAAATACGGTTTCGGTCATTTATATTCAGCCTGTTAAGAAAACAGATGGATTTATTTAAAAACATTTTTTATTTTAATCTTCTACTGCGTTTACTAAGTAAGACAGAGAACTAAATATAAAAAATTACGATAAAATCGCAAACAGAAAGCTTTTTGCTCTCAAATCCAACCCATAATTCGGCTTATTTTCGTAATATTTTACTATTAATCCGCGTCCAATTCCGTAGTGCGAGCTATCGACAATGCGATATTCCGCAAAACGATGATTTTATAGGTGTTTTGAATGAACTTTGTTTACTTTGTTTCGTGAAACAACAACAAGGTAGCAAAACCATATGTTTGTGTATGTATGTGTACACAACTTAAATAGAACTTACATATGTATGTATGTATGTAAATCAGCAAGGTTGGTCATTTAAATATTATTTAAGTTTGTACTGCAAAACTTAATTTCGTATTTAAATAGAACTTGAATATAAATACCATTTAAATACGAAGTCATAAACTGGCCCTTAAATTTAAGTTGCATTTAAATACAGTTTGAGTTTTTCAGTGTAAAATTATTGTTTGTATTTAAATACGATACAAATTCTATTGGTTTTTTTTTTGAAACAGCTGTTGAACAAAATTAAAGAAAAATTTCTAATGTGGATTCTTTTTCAGGCTGAAAATGAGAACAATGATAGGTTGGTTGCTGCAATGTTTTAAAAGTTTAAAACAGTTTTAAAAAATATAAAATAGAATAATATTAATAAAAGAAGTCCAAATTTCACTCCAAAAGATGTTGATTTTTCAATGGCCGCAAATTTTTTGTTTACTTTGTTGCGCTAAACAGCAATACGTAAGCAAAAGCATATGTTTGTGTATGTATGTGTGCAAAACTTAAATGGACTTTAAATGCAGAAGAATGGTCATTTAAGTTTCATTTAAATGTCACATAATTTTGTACTGAAAAAATTAAATTGGTACTTAAGTGGCATTTAAAGATAAATGACACTTAAATGAGTAGTCAATTATTGGCCCTTAGAATACATTTTAATTAAGCCCACATTAAATTATTCAATTGGATAATGCAATCTAGAAGCTAAATATAAATTTGTGGAAAGTAGGTATTTGCAATACTTTTATTCAAAATACAAATGCGTTTTAAATTTGTATTCCAAATACAAAATAGTTTTTAATAAAAGTTAATTTTGGGAATAATTTTCAATATTGGAGTTGCGATTTTTAGAATATGCGCTATTTTCGCAGGGTTTTCAATTTTGTAGTTTCTTTGCTAATTACATTTTGGAGCTTGATATCAAATTAAATTCTTACATCAAACTTTGTTTTTATTTTATAGAAAAGGAAATAATTGAAGTGCTTTTGAAGATTAACTCACTGATGTTATAGAATGAATGAAACATTTCTTATCAAATTCTAGCCGGGAAGAGATTTTTCTGCTTTTGTTATGTGTTATTAAGTATCCAAACAATATTTTAATTGTCAAAAGATTTTTTATCACAATGTACAAATACAATAATATTACCGGGTTCTGATATACTGCAGGTACGCTCTGCACCTGAATATAGAAAATAATTAAAATTACACAAGTATAAAACAGGATATAAGCATCAATTTTGCCTTTCTTCTGAAATCACAAATAGTCATAAAAAATGGTTTTTAAATAAATAGTGGAACAAACTTTTTCAAATAAAAAGTAAAAGTAATAAAAACAACTAAAATATATCGAAAATTCTAAAAAAAAAATAGCATTGTGTTGTGTTCAGGATTCGAAACCATGCCACCGGGTAGGGTACGGTTTCAAATCCTGACCAACCATTTATTATTTTTTTTTTTAATTTTTGATACATTTTAGTAATTTTTATTACTTTTACTTTTTATTAGAAAAAGTTCGATCTTTTTTTTAAGAATTTTTGATAGCTTTAAATTATTTTCAATGTGTAGATAATATTGGAACATTTTAATCATTAGACTAGCAGATTTATGCAATAGGTGTCGATATTTTTTATCTATTTTGGGAGAATTTCTTTATTATTAAACCTGTTCTTGCGTTTCAAATCATTTCTTTGTTTAGTCGAAGAAGACCACTGGCTAATAAAGACGTTGAAACAATTCTTGGATGTGTGAAAAAATATATATGTAAGTGCTAATAAGGGGATGTTAATATTTTTATAATGCAAGAAATTGTTACAAATTTGTTACGAAATTCATAATTTATGGCTGAATTCATAAACGCAGTTTGCAAAGCAACACGAGAATGCCTTGTAAACTCATGCTTCCAGTATTGCTTTGGAAGCTGTATTTATGAAATCAGCCTATACTATGAAATAGAGATTAGAACCAATAATGCGTGATCGTGATTAATTTTTTGTTTCCATCACGTGGGGGTGCGTCCGTGAGACGGTGAGTGGCAATTTTTTTTGCTTTAATGTAATTTTTTCCATTTAAATTCATTTTCTTTAATTTTTTCGTATTTCGTGGGCGCGAATTTTAGTGATTGTGACTTCTTTCGTCACTCCATACTATGTTGAAGGGTATATAAGATTCGGCACAGCCGAATATATCTCTCTTACTTGTTTTAGTTTAAGCTTATTTCTTATTGACGAATTAGTACAATTTTTATAAATAAAATTTCTGGTAACTTAGGGCATTATTGAAATCATATGACGATATGTATGTAGGTACATATATTATTTTTAATATTGGTCAACGTTTGAAGGCCAATGATTAAAAACTTTGTTAAATATTTTAATCTTAATATTTTAAAGTTTTTCTTTTTGTCTTCTAGGACGGATAAACTTTCATGTAAAGGAAGTCCTTTAGTTTCCAATTTGATTATCTGTGGGATGTGCTAAATCTGTTTTTACCGATGAATTCTTAAATAAAGCCTTTGTTTTATATATCGCCTCTGCCTCATCATCAGAGAGCCCATTTAAAACGCTGATTAACGCAGCCTTTAACCAAGATCCCCATCTAGTGGAACTGGGCTTGGGCATATAAATTGCATGAGTCGATACGAGAGTGCGCCTGGAAATTAATAAAGACAATAAGTTTATTTGGAAAAAACTACATATGTACTTCGTTTGTATGTACATATGTATGTAGTTCTACCTTAAGAAAAACGGCCTTGGAATTTGCAACAAGTGAGTTAACATTGCAAAATGTAAGTAAACAAAATCTGCAATTCTATGCAACCCATGAGCCAGACATGCAACATTTTTGGCTAAAGAATTTCTAATGATCGCATTGTGCGGACCATATACGGAGCTTTTAATGCATATATCAAACTTATCTTTGTTAAAAGATGCAAAAAATATACCTTTTTTAAAAATATGTAAACAAAACATCAATTTTTTTTAAAGTTTTTTATTAAATAATACATACAAATGTAAATATATTACAAGTGTACTACGTTTTTTAACCCGCCTACTTGTCTGTAAGTCGAGTGTGTTAGAATCAACGAATAACTTTATTCTCCGTTATTGTTTTTCGTTACAATTTCGAGTAGCTGTCACATTGCACATCCGACACTATCACACCACGGCGAAATTGCTTATGCTGAATTTACAAACTATTGGCTTTATTTACGATTAATAAAGATATAGTAGGTTTAATGTTGGATTTTTATATGGGAAAACCGGTTTTAATTCACACATTAACTTTATTAATCGTTTATGAATAAAGCCATGTGTATTTTACAGTGTGTTTGCCAGCTTGAATATGCATCTGTGATTACGCATGTTTGTCAAAATTGTACATTTACAGACGGTTTATAATTTTTGCTTTTACACTTGAGTTTTTGGTTTCATCTGATTAACCTATAATACATTACAACAGTATGATCAATTGTATTTGTTTGTTTTTTTGCAGAATATGTATAAAAACTTTTTTAGCATATATTTTAATACATATATAGTAATTTGCCGAATCACAAACACTATGTTCTTGGCGCCATATACAATTGACTTGCAAAACAGCTGATGTCAGATGGTTTGTCAGTTGAAAATAGAACACGCTCTAATTGAAAACTTTTGCACTGTAAAAGTGGCCTGACATTTACAGAAGCATTTTTTTTTTGCTTTTACACACAATGTATTGGAAATTTTACAAGCACACTGTGAAATACATAAAGTGTAAAAGCAGCATTAGATAGTGAGCACACGTTGTGTATTTTTTGTGTTAACCGTGTATGTAAGTAAAATAAGCAACGATGAATTTATCTAGGATTAAATAAGGCTACCAATTTTTGTTTATTTTGTAAAAATTCCGAATGTCGAAAGACTAAAATCCGCCATTTTCATATTATGAATATGAGATTTTTTATTTTTTTCTTAATTAAAAAAAATATGTATGTTAATTCGTAAAAACATTGTTATTTTTAATGCTCTCATTTTGTGAATTTTAGTATTGAAATTAAAGCTCTTATATTGATTGAATATCTTTGTGTTATTGCAAAAGAGCATAAATAAAATAAAAACAAGTGAATTATCAGTAACATGGGTATTTCGAAAAATCTTTTGCGAAAACCGCGGTTCATGACACATGCGTCACCATGGAGCAAAGTCAAATTCGTGTCACTAATCGCTGGCTAAAGAAATTTATACAAAACACTGTATTTAATCGCTAAAATATTGGGAACTCTACATACAACATCCACCACAAACTACTTGTTCATTTCTTAGTACTAGAGTTCGCATAGTGGTCGAAATTCGACTGTCAGTTTAAACATACATATGTACAGGCTTGCCATTTTAGCACTTTTAGTGCTAGATCTAGCATTATTTTTTATGAGTTAGCACTAAGAATTGAAAAAATGCAAAATGTGAGTTTAGCATTATTTTATAATTATTTAGCATTTTTAGCACTTTTTTTTAAGATGGCGGAATTTCTTTAAAAAATCAGATATGTACATAATATCAAGTTATGTATGTATAAATTATCTCACTGCATAAAAAAGTGCAATATATAAGCTACCTTTTCTACAACTTTGCCTTATGTGTACTGTTTTTTACATCTTTGCAATGCAAGAAAAATAAAGCAAAGAAACAACTACAGTTATTTTTATTCTTGCGTACATATTTGTAAATACGAGTAGTATAATAAAATTGTGAAATTAGTTATGTGCCCGGCATTTATTTCGTAAATAAAATTATTGTAAAACATTTCAATTGTGAAGTTTTATGTACATACATATATTTATTTATCATACATAAGTACATACATATGTATGTAAGTATGTATGTAATTGTATACAAAAGTACATTTAAAAAAGAAAATAAGTTTTAGTTTTCGTAAAAATAAACATTTTAAGCTAAGTACTCTGTTCAAATTTGCAAAAAATGTTGAGCAACATTGATTATTTCGTTTGAAAATTTTGACAATTAACCAGTGGTGACAACACACTACGATTTAGAAGAAATTTATCGTTTTTATTGCCTTGAAGTAAGCAACATTGTTTTTCTTATGTAAACAAAAACCATGTGTGAAAACAAATGGAGAACAAAATAATTTTAAGAGCTTGTGCTGCAACGTATCAATTAATGTTAATTGCAGCTGCTGCGGAGGAGCTCTTTGAAGACACACGTTCTGCAAAAAGCACTCACCTTCATTTTATATTATATTTAATTATTTTCCATTATTTTAATTATTTCTGGGCAGAAAACTAAAAATTAAAACCACAACGCCCAGAAATATCTGATCATCTGTTGTTTGCAATTCCGCACGAAATAATTGGTGCCTACATTATTTCGCAGTTGAAAAATATGTTGCCAGAAACATTTTGTGGTTGAAAAAATAATGCTGCCAGAAACATTTCGTATGTTTTCACAAGATGAACAGAGTACAACTTCGGCCATCTTATTTTGCAATTATTTCGCATGCATTTTTTTTCTATGGACTTTTGACAGCAGTTCGCACGAAATGATGAACAGAGTACCTAGCTTTAGGTGCGGACGTAAATCTTAAACGTGCATACATATATATAAAATATTAAAAGAAATATTTTCAATAAAAATATGGAAAGGTACATACATATGTACATACATGCAACAATTCAGATTGCCGTTTTAAAGTCACAATACTTAAGATAAGTTGAGTCTAAGCAAATAATCGACAAAACAAGTTGAACCGTTAGTAATGTGTAAACTTATTTAGTTTTCAGTTAATTTTAAATTAAGCAGGTTCCAAATAAGACCGTGAGTTACATAGATATGTACATAAATACAATTAAAAATCTCTTAATTACATACATACATATGTACATAAGTATTAGTCAGAAGCAATAGTTATGCATATTTATTATTTGCTTCTCCTGAACCTATCTTAACATGCATACATATGTATGTATCTATATATGTACATATGCATGTCCATACATAAGTACGTATCTACATATTTATGTACTATGTAGTATGTACTTATGTATTGTTGCGTGGCAGATTTCTTAATTTTCTTTTAATTTGAAGTGTAATTAATTAAAGAAATTACTTTAATACGATACACAAATAAATTGCATAATTTCAAGAAAGAAATCGGGACAATCTCGAATAATAAATTTAATAAACAAATAAATTAATTTTATTTTAGCAGAAGATTTTCTAAAACAACTAAAAAGTAACCATTTATTTTGTACACATTTTGCGTACTTGATAAAGTGTGAACAACGTGTAGCATTTTAACTAATTAAAAAATAAAATTTTATTAAAAGGTACTTAATAAAACGGTATGAAAACGAAAATATCAATAAACAATCCCCTAAATTGGCACTGATTGTAAATTAAGATAAAGGAGACGAAACAAATAATAATGCTGCTTCATCTGAAGATGACGATTCGGAAGATGTAAATATGTAGATCGTCAGAGAGGTAAATAATTTTGCATCTGATAGTGCGGGCCTTCTTTGTATCAGTTTTCTTTCAGAAAAAAACATACTTACAAAAAGCAAGGCGAAACTGGTTGCATGACCCACTGTTCAAAGATTGGATTTTAGTTGTAGTGTATGTACATTCATGTACAGCACTGTAACTTATTAAATTGTAACATAAGAACTTTTCATTTTTTTATTACTTTGGCAATTGTAAACAAACCAACTCACACGCGAAGCAACGAACTTTTTGTGTGTCGAAGAATGTGATTAGACTGCACAAAATTTATAGTTCAATGTACATTGCCATGGTATAATGCAAATTGCCTAAATGGCACTTTTTACTTTCAAGGCCAATTCCTGTCAATAACTCATGTATGTAGATAAACATACATATACATATTGATAAAATACATAGGCAATAAGTATCGAAGAAATTATTGATGAATAATCAATAAAATAGTATTTAAGTAGAATAAGTTGTTGAATAAAATTAGAATTAATCTAGACCTACAACCAAGAAGTATTTCGAACTTAATTCTCAAAATAAAACGGAGTGTTAACTCTAAGATGTATCGGCAGAGGTGCTTTGTAAAAAAACCTTAAAGGCGTTTTCAACGCTAATATATATCGGCTGGAGAGCTTTGAAATACTCAATCCTTTTTTTCAAAAAAAATTAAAATTTTACTACATGGCGATCCTGCCAAACCAAATTAAAATAAAGACCCTGCCAAACCAAATTAAAATAAAATTACTACAACTCTCAACTGGCTCAATTTAAAAAACCAAATGCCAACACAGGAAGAGGTAGACAAAATTTTCCAGAAGTGGGAAAAATTACTTGAAAATAAATACACTCCAACTAGTAACTCAATCAACATAGCACCTAATTATACACCAACACCTATTAACCGTCCTCAGCCTTTAACCATAGAAGAATACCGTGCCAGACAGGAACCTAAATCAGTAGAAGTAGTACAGCAAACAGCAATAAAGAAGAAGAAGAAAGGAGGTAATAAGCGAAAATTTTTAGCAGCTTGCGCGGATTTGCAAAGGGTAATAAACATCTCACAAGGAGACCAAACAGCCAAATTAATAGTACAACTGGTCGACATGAAGAAGGAAGGATGGAAAGATAATTCAAACTAACAATTTTTTTACATTTTATAATACACATGATAGAAAACCAATAATTCAACCATTTTTTATATGAATACATTTAATTATACTACACAAGATAGAATAGAAACGATAAATGAAAAATTAAATCTAATCAAACAATATAGTAAGAAATATGGAGAACTAGTAGGGCATTTAACAAACCCCTCAAGAACAAAAAAAATTAGTGAGTTTAGAAACCTTAAGAAAACAGCATTAGTTATTTTAACTGAACTTTCAAACCAATTAGAAGAAAAACCAGAATTAGTAAACATGTCCAATTTTGACAGCAAGAAGGCTTCGGATACAATACCGATATTTGATGGGAAACCAATCCATCTTGAAATATTTTTAACAATGGTAGAAATGGTACATGACGAACTGAATACTGAAGGTAAAAAGAATCTAATAAAATACGTAACTTGCATGAAACTAAATGACAAAGTTAGGAATATATTACTGACACAAGATCTACCAACAACATTTAACGAACTAAAAATATTTTTATCCAAAAATTTTAAGCCAACTAAATCAACAAGTCATCTTCACGCAGAAATAAGAAATATTCGACAAAAAGGTAACGTAACGCTCTATAAAGAAAAAATCAATACATTAATCACAGAACTAACTTTAACACAAATTAGAGAATTGGGAGAAAACCCAAATGAGATAGCACGTTCAACAATTAAATCTATAAATGAAAAATTAGCACTTGAAACATTTCAAGAAGGATTAAATGAAAATATTAGAATAGCAGTCGTAGCCGCTCAACCCACAACATTAACACAAGCTTTTGACATAGCTACCACACAAGAAAGACTTTTACGAACTACAGACACTTTGAATATTTTCCACATAAGCAATAGACGACATTATAACAATAACAATCATAATACCAGAAATAATTACACAAACAATCCACCTAACAACTCAAGATATAACAACAATAACAGAAACATAAACAATAGAAATAACAATTTTAATAGAAATACAAATTTCAATGGAAATGCTAGAAATACAAATTTTAACAATAATAGGCATTTAAACAGCAATAATAGACAAAATAATTTCAACCATAACCAATACAATAACAATAATAGAAACAATAGCAACCACAGGAGCAATAACTATAGAAAATATAATAACAGTAATACTAACAATAATTTTACAAATCGAAGAAATAGAAATCCTAATGTGTACACCTTGCAACAAGAGGGAAACCTGCAAGTCCCGGAGACTCGACACGATTCTCCAAGAAGGGAAAATTAAAGGTCTATTCAATAAATACAACCACATCAAACTATTTTTTTCTAAAAATTAAAAATATTAACAACAAATTAACTTTCTTAGTCGATACAGGTTCAGACATATCTTTATGTAAAGAAAATTTAATCAATGAACATAATACAATCAATGATGACACATGTAAATTAAAAGGTATAACAAAAGATTCTATATTTACTATCGGATCAACGCATTTTGATTTAAAATTAGGCGAAAATGATATACAACATAAATTTTATATAGTGAATAGTGACTTTCCTATAAAAACAGATGGAATTCTAGGAATGGATTTTTTTTACAAATACAACTGTAAAATAGACTACGATACACACATTATAAATGCTTTCATAAATGGAGACAACATAACAATCCCCATAGAAATTAATACTAAACATTTAAAATCCATAATTATACCACCAAGAACTGAAAAGATAATACAAATAAACATTGAAATAAATGAGGATAGCTTAGTATGTAACAAAGAAATAGAAAATGGTGTTTTTGTAGCAAACACAATAATACCAAAGAATGGCAATAAGCACATTAAAATTTTGAACACGACAGAATCAATTGTACGACTTTCAAATGTAAAAATTTCCACAATACCATTAAAAACCTACGACATTCTAAAAACAACACATCAAAATTATTCCGAGCAAAGATTCCAAAAACTACTTAAAGCAGTTAATTTTCAAGACTTTGATAAAGAAAATAAAAATATTCTATACAACATTTTAAGACAATATCAGGAAATATTTCACCTAGAAGATGAAAAACTAACTACAAACAACTTTTACAGTCAGAACATAGAACTTACAGATAATACACCGGTATACATAAAAAACTACCGTTTACCACATACACAATTAAACGAAATAGATAGACAGGTAGAAGAACTATTAAAAGAAAATATAATTGAACCATCAATTAGTCCATATAATTCACCATTACTTTTAGTACCAAAAAAAGGACAAGAAGATATAAAGAAATGGCGTTTAGTAGTAGATTACAGACACCTAAATAATAAAGTAGTAAACGACAAATTCCCTTTAACAAGACTAGATGACATTTTAGACAAATTAGGACGAGCTAAATATTTCTCAACTCTGGACATGACAAGTTCTTTCCACCAGATCGAACTAGACTCATCATCACGACCTCTTACAGCATTTTCCACTAGCAGCGGACACTATCAATATAACAGATTACCATTTGGACTAAAGATATCATCAAACAGTTTTCAGAGAATGCTAACAATAGCATTATCAGGTTTAGAATCAGAAGCATTTTTATATGTTGATGATATAATTGTTTTTGGATGTAATCTAAAGCACCACAATGAAAATCTAATAAAAGTATTTGGTAGACTAAAACATTACAATTTAAAGCCGAATGCTGAAAAATGTTGCTTTCTAAAACCGGAAGTTTTATATTTAGGACATTTAATTACAAAAGACGGTATCAAAACCGATCCTACAAAATACAAAGTAATCGAACAATATCCTGTTCAAAAAACGCAGATGACGTTAGAAGATTTATAGCTTTTTGTAATTACTATAGACGTTTTATTCCAGATTTTGCCAAAATAGCCAACTGCTTAAATAACTTACTAAAGAAAAAAGTAACTTTCAACTGGACAGAAGAATGCCAAAAAGCATTTGAGACATTAAGAGACAAACTAAAAAACCCACCTATACTCCAATATCCTGATTTCGATAAGCCATTCATACTAACCACAGATGCATCAAATGTTAAGTGTTGTGTTTTTCTTCCGACGGGGTTTGATGCAATTTGGAATGAATTTCCGTCATCCCACGTCAAATTTGGTTGATAAACAGACCGGTTTCGGCTATGTGCCATCTTCAGTGATCTCTCAGTAACTAATCGTTTTTTGTGTTGTCCCTTGTCTTTTGTGTATTTTCCTTGTGTACCTAACTTCTTTTCCTCTCTTTCTCTCTTGTTCGTGTCTGCATCTCTCTCGTTCGTATATATTCGTGTGTGGTTCTCTCTCGTTCGTATATATTCCTGTGTGCTCTATATCTACCTGCTTCTTGTTCGTTTAATTTTTCTCTTGTTAGTCTCTTGTGTTTACCGTTATAGTTTATTATTTGAGTGATCATTTGCTAGGTGTTTTATCTTTGTGTAGGTAGTAGTCTGTGATTGTACGTTTTCGGGTTTCTTTTTGGTTTTGTTCGTTTGTTGTGTTGTCTGGTTTTCTTGGGTTATTGTTTTCTTTTGTGTAAAAATGTTTTAGTGGTTCAAATATTATGTCCGACGCAGTGTTTATTTGTTCGTTTATAATTCTTCCGTCAAACGTTTTTTGTTTGTATATTTCCATGTTTTCTAATACGTTCAGTCGCCGTCCTTTGTGCTGTAAATGCAGTAATTCAACTGTTTGCCTGATGTGTCTTGGTGTACATTTGTTGTTGAATATGTGGTTCGCGAAATTTGCTTCTGGCGTTGCTCCTGGTTGTTTCAGTTTCTTGTTGTAGTCTCTTATGTGCTCCCGAAATCTTGTTTTTATTTTCCGTCCTGTTTGTCCGATGTAGCTATGTTTGCATGAGCAAGTCAATTTGTAAACTCCTTGCTTATCTAGGGGGTCCGTTTCGTTTGTGCTATTTCGTAGTATTCTACCCAAATTGTTTTTTGTTCGGAATGCTGTGTTAATATTGTGTTTTCTAAAAAATTTTGCTAGTTTGTATGTTGATTTGCCCATATACGTTAAAGTAGCCCAAGTTCCATTTTCTTGCTCCTGTTCTCTGTTCCGTTCTTTATTTGTTTTGATATCCTTTCGGATTTTGTCTACTAGTTCTTTTTTGTATCCATTGTTTTCTGCTATGTCATATATTGTTTTTATCTCTTTCTTATAGGCCTCACGTGTTAGTGGTATTCGTTCAAGTCTTGTTACTAATTGTCTAATTGCCGCGTTCTTGTGTTGTTGAGGATGGTTCGATGAATTATGTATTATTGTGTCTGTGGCCGTTGGTTTTCTGTATATTTCGTATTCAACTCTATTTAAACTCTTATTTGCTTTAATTGTTAGGTCTAGGTAATTTATTTTGTCGTCTTCTTCTACTTCCATTGTGAATTTAATACTTTTATGTTGCTTATT
>OY101442.1:64584156-64707269 GCA_956483585.1 Gymnocheta viridis | reverse complement strand
AAAGACCTCCATGAGGGAAATCCAACATCAGCAATCCTCATGGAGGTGTTTATGCAAAATCTAGAAGAGAAATACGTAGATGATCTAAAAACCAATTTCGGGGTAACATTCTATGCAAGATATGTCGACGATATTATATGTATACTGGAAGGAAATAGAGAAGAACAAGTTCTGGAGCTCCTGAATAAGCAACATAAAAGTATTAAATTCACAATGGAAGTAGAAGAAGACGACAAAATAAATTACCTAGACCTAACAATTAAAGCAAATAAGAGTTTAAATAGAGTTGAATACGAAATATACAGAAAACCAACGGCCACAGACACAATAATACATAATTCATCGAACCATCCTCAACAACACAAGAACGCGGCAATTAGACAATTAGTAACAAGACTTGAACGAATACCACTAACACGTGAGGCCTATAAGAAAGAGATAAAAACAATATATGACATAGCAGAAAACAATGGATACAAAAAAGAACTAGTAGACAAAATCCGAAAGGATATCAAAACAAATAAAGAACGGAACAGAGAACAGGAGCAAGAAAATGGAACTTGGGCTACTTTAACGTATATGGGCAAATCAACATACAAACTAGCAAAATTTTTTAGAAAACACAATATTAACACAGCATTCCGAACAAAAAACAATTTGGGTAGAATACTACGAAATAGCACAAACGAAACGGACCCCCTAGATAAGCAAGGAGTTTACAAATTGACTTGCTCATGCAAACATAGCTACATCGGACAAACAGGACGGAAAATAAAAACAAGATTTCGGGAGCACATAAGAGACTACAACAAGAAACTGAAACAACCAGGAGCAACGCCAGAATCAAATTTCGCGAACCACATATTCAACAACAAATGTACACCAAGACACATCAGGCAAACAGTTGAATTACTGCATTTACAGCACAAAGGACGGCGACTGAACGTATTAGAAAACATGGAGATATACAAACAAAAAACGTTTGACGGAAGAATTATAAACGAACAAATAAACACTGCGTCGGACATAATATTTGAACCACTAAAACATTTTTACACAAAAGAAAACAATAACCCAAGAAAACCAGACAACACAACAAACGAACAAAACCAAAAAGAAACCCGAAAACGTACAATCACAGACTACTACCTACACAAAGATAAAACACCTAGCAAATGATCACTCAAATAATAAACTATAACGGTAAACACAAGAGACTAACAAGAGAAAAATTAAACGAACAAGAAGCAGGTAGATATAGAGCACACAGGAATATATACGAACGAGAGAGAACCACACACGAATATATACGAACGAGAGAGATGCAGACACGAACAAGAGAGAAAGAGAGGAAAAGAAGTTAGGTACACAAGGAAAATACACAAATACACAAGGGACAACACAAAAAACGATTAGTTACTGAGAGAACACTGAAGATGGCACATAGCCGAAACCGGTCTGTTTATCAACCAAATTTGACGTGGGATGACGGAAATTCATTCCAAATTGCATCAAACCCCGTCGGAAGAAAAACACAACACTTAACAAATGCCTGTCAGGCTTACAATTTAGACACTATTGGACTTGTAAACGTTTTCAAACTACGTCAACTGAAGATACTTACAATAAAAGCAAACATTTGGTTCAACAAACAATGTCTCGCATTGAATGTCACACCAAAATACGCTAGAATACAACTGAAGACCGACACAGTAGCAAGTAGGAAGACTGCAAAAAGGGCTGAAAAGAATTTCGTAAAATTCGAAATCCAGAGCTTGTATGCCAAAAAAGAAATGACGAACTCTGAAATCCTAGACATTCATTTACAATTGGCTGAACGAATCCCAACCGACATACTGATGGACATATTTGACCAAATAAATACAACAAATGCACTAACAATAGAACATAAATACAAGAAGTTGAACAAAAACTCGGTGAACTAACACGATCAACAAACAAACAAACATACAAAAAGCACAACTTCCACACTAGATTCATAAACCTGACTGAAGTTGCTATCAATAATGAGGAGGGTCGATTACTGGAGAAGGGTTTAAAACACAATATCCGGGAAAATAACAAAAAGAAAGAAATAGAGCAAACCATTGTGGACACAGAAGTTGCAATATCGATGCTACCAAACGAAGAGCAGGAGAAAGCCAGATACATCTGCAAACGGATAATAGAGAAGGAAGTTAAATCTAAAAGGAATCAAAACAAGGAACATGAAACAGTTAAAAACTTAAAACAGAAACTAAGGTCTAACAATATCATAACAACAAAAGCAGATAAAGGAAACACAACGGTATTAATAAAAAAAGAGGATTACATCACAAAAACGGAACAGCTAATAGAGGATACTAAATGCAGGAAAATTAGAAAGGATCCTACGGATGAGTACCAAGCCAAAGTGAAAGAACTAATAAAAAAGGCAACCAAAGTAATAAAACCAAACATAGCACACACGTTAACACTCATGAACCCATCAGCCCCATCTATGATCGCACTACCGAAAATACATAAAATGAATACACCTATGAGACCCATAATTAACTACAAATCTGCTCCAAGTTACAAATTATCGAAATATCTAAAAACAATACTGAAAGATACCTTGAGCCTAAAAAACAAACACACAATAGCCAACACCACGGAATTAGTTACAAAGCTAGATAATGTAGAAATAACGAAAAATAGTAAACTAGTCTCATTTGACGTAAAAGATTTATATCCATCAATTCCAACAACAGAGACAATAAACATCGTACATAAAACACTACTCAACAAAACAGAAAACGTAGAATTTTCCAATCAACTCGTAAACACACTGAAAGCCACACTAGAACAGAATTACTTTAAATTTAACAATAGCATATACAGACAAACTAACGGACTAGGAATGGGAAATCCAACATCAGCAATCCTCATGGAGGTGTTTATGCAAAATCTAGAAGAGAAATACGTAGATGATCTAAAAACCAATTTCGGGGTAACATTCTATGCAAGATATGTCGACGATATTATATGTATACTGGAAGGAAATAGAGAAGAACAAGTTCTGGAGCTCCTGAATAAGCAACATAAAAGTATTAAATTCACAATGGAAGTAGAAGAAAAAGACAAAATAAATTACCTAGACCTAATAATTAAAGCAAATAAGAGTTTAAATAGAGTTGAATACGAAATATACAGAAAACCAACGGCCACAGACACAATAATACATAGTTCATCGAACCATCCTCAACAACACAAGAACGCGGCAATTAGACAATTAGTAACAAGACTTGAACGAATACCACTAACACGTGAGGCCTATAAGAAAGAGATAAAAACAATATATGACATAGCAGAAAACAATGGATACAAAAACGAACTAGTAGACAAAATCCGAAAGGATATCAAAACAAATAAAGAACGGAACAGAGAACAGGAGCAAGAAAATGGAACTTGGGCTACTTTAACGTATATGGGCAAATCAACATACAAACTAGCAAAATTTTTTAGAAAACACAATATTAACACAGCATTCCGAACAAAAAACAATTTGGGTAGAATACTACGAAATAGCACAAACGAAACGGACCCCCTAGATAAGCAAGGAGTTTACAAATTGACTTGCTCATGCAAACATAGCTACATCGGACAAACAGGACGGAAAATAAAAACAAGATTTCGGGAGCACATAAGAGACTACAACAAGAAACTGAAACAACCAGGAGCAACGCCAGAAGCAAATTTCGCGAACCACATATTCAACAACAAATGTACACCAAGACACATCAGGCAAACAGTTGAATTACTGCATTTACAGCACAAAGGACGGCGACTGAACGTATTAGAAAACATGGAAATATACAAACAAAAAACGTTTGACGGAAGAATTATAAACGAACAAATAAACACTGCGTCGGACATAATATTTGAACCACTAAAACATTTTTACACAAAAGAAAACAATAACCCAAGAAAACCAGACAACACAACAAACGAACAAAACCAAAAAGAAACCCGAAAACGTACAATCACAGACTACTACCTACACAAAGATAAAACACCTAGCAAATGATCACTCAAATAATAAACTATAACGGTAAACACAAGAGACTAACAAGAGAAAAATTAAACGAACAAGAAGCAGGTAGATATAGAGCACACAGGAATATATACGAACGAGAGAGAACCACACACGAATATATACGAACGAGAGAGATGCAGACACGAACAAGAGAGAAAGAGAGGAAAAGAAGTTAGGTACACAAGGAAAATACACAAAAGACAAGGGACAACACAAAAAACGATTAGTTACTGAGAGATCACTGAAGATGGCACATAGCCGAAACCGGTCTGTTTATCAACCAAATTTGACGTGGGATGACGGAAATTCATTCCAAATTGCATCAAATGTTGCTTTAGGAGCAATACTTTCCCAAGGTGATATTGGTAATGATTTACCTATATCTTACGCTAGCAAATCACTTAACAAACATGAAAGAAATAAGTCTGTAGTTGAAAAGGAATTATTAGGAATTCACTGGGGTATACAATTTTTCAGACCATATCTCTATGGAAGAAAATTCACAGTTGTTACAGACCATAGACCACTAAATGCACTATTTTCACACAAAAACCCATCCTCAAAACTGACTAGAATTAGACTAGAACTATCAGACTATGATTTTGATATCATATATAAAAAAGGTTCAAATAATACAAATGCAGATGCATTATCAAGAATTGAAATAAATTCACAAATTCTAAAAGACATGATTCCAATCTATATTGATGAAAAAGAAAAGAAAACTCTGGCAATAACGCGTAATATGGTTAACCGAAATAATGAAAATAAGAACGTTCAAGAAAATAATAAAATAAATAAAAAAGACTGCATATCTCGACAGGAGATTGATCACCTCCGTATGTGGGAATGCACGTCAATAAATGATATTAAGAAGCTTCAAAGAATAAAATTTATATATAATAAAAGACTGCAGCAAGAAATAAATGAAAAAAGAGAATTAAATGATAATATTGTGCACATAATATGTAGTAAAAGCGAAAATCCAATGTTTTCAGAAACATTTGCGGAGAAACTTTTACAAAAATTGAAAAAATTAAAGAATAAAAAGTACGTACTATATAATGAAGATGAAATATTTAAATATATAACGGCCGATAAATTAAAAGAAAAATATAACAGCATGCATAACAATGATATTGAGATAATTATATACAAAATGCCAAAAAGAGTAAATGACAATATAAAACAGTATAGATTGATAGAAGAATACCGTAATTCTACACATAGTGGACATTTCGGAATTAAAAAGACCCTAAAAAATTAAAACAAAAATTCATATGGAAAAATATGAACAACATGGTTAAAAAATATGTAAATACATGCATTTCATGCCAGAAAAACAAACAAATAAGAAATACAAAAGAACCTCTCGTAATAACAGACACACCAGCAAAAAGTTTCGACACTATAGTAGTAGATATAGTAGGTCCTCTAAGACCATCACAATCGTACAGATACATACTTACAATGCAATGTGAACTTACGAAATATGTCATTGCCTATCCTATCGAAACCAAAGATGCAAAATCAGTAGCTAAAACTTTGGTAGAACAAGTGATACTAAAATATGGTTTATTTAATATTCTCAAGACAGACAAAGGTACAGAATTCACTAATGAATTAATGAAAGAGATTTGTGAATTATTAAAAATAAAACAGAACTTTTCAACCCCATATCATCACGAAACACTAGGAACAATAGAGCGAAACCACCGAGTTTTAAACGAATATTTCTTAAATTTTGTAGAAGACAACAATTGGCATGAATGGATACCTTATTATACATTTGCATTTAACACAACTCCTTACACGGACACAAATTACTCACCATACGAATTAGTATTTGGTAAATTACCACGACTACCAGGTGACGAATTAGAAAGAAATAACAAAATATATAATTTTGATAACTATTGTAATGAACTTAGAGCTAGATTGCGACACTCTCTAAAAAGAGCACGTGAAATAATTTTAGAAGTAAAAAACAAAAGAAAAATAGATTCTTTAAGAAAACAAAATAGTATAGACATTCAAATAGGCGACTTAGTTTTAGTTAAAATTGAGAATAGAAGAAAAAATGAACCACCATACAAAGGTCCATATAAAATACTAGATATAGACAACTCAAACGTACTCATAGAATTAGAAAATACAAGAACAAAATTATTGCATAAGAATATGTTAAAAAAATACAGAAATTAAAACAAAAACTCTATATATACATACAAATTTGTAGATTTTATATTTAAATTTTATTACACTTTATAACAATTTATATACTTTTAAGATAAACACACATACATATTTGTAACATGAGCTATTGACAATCACACGGCAAAACCATAAACATCTAAACTTAATTCCATTTTATTTTTAATAATACCCAAATCTAAAAAGGGTAAGGGTGTAGTGTATGTAAGTAATAAATTAGAAGACTTCTTCTCTTGAGTTTAAGATCAAAACTGACTTTATTAAAATTAAAATTCATTATTATACTTAAACTATTTTATATTTGTCAGCACAAGTGTCTTGTTTCGTCTGGGAATGTTGTTTGCTTTAATATTTCAAAATCAAAACAACGTTCCCACGCGTCAGCATATTAATTAATTTGGAAACAAGACACTTACGCTACTTCTCCCCTCTTCAAGAACGTTCGCGTCCTCGCGAATATCTTGACTGCTTACAACTAAATTCCTTTTGTAATATTGGTAAATTATTAATAAAATTAATGTGGCTGTAGTAATAGTCAAAAATATATAGATAACATTGTTTCCAGTTTTCATTTTATGCAAATTTAATTTTAGATCTGTTAATTTAGTATCTGCTAGCTCCACTATTGTTTTATTAGCAATGTCGTTAATATATGGTACATACAAAAATTTATCATTATCATTAAGAGATTCAAAAACAATTTCGTTAATAATAATTTTACAGTTCGAAAAGAAAATCAAGTTGTTATTTTTTATTTTAAGTTCAAAATTATTACAAGTTTGCTTTAATATTATTTCATCACAATTTTTTACTACAATGAAGCTAGGCTCGACAAAGCTTATTTCTTTTCTCTTATTCTCTATAAATTCACATTCAGTTTCATTTTTGTTAAGTAGATTTCTAATACACTTATTTTCTAAATATTTAATTTTTGAACCTTTTATTTCATATAGCAAATTATCGACATTTGTAAGTTTCTTATTCATATCAAAATTTAACTCAGCATGTTTGCCAGGCGATGGAAACGGAATTACTTTCAAAATTGGATAAGTTTTCATTGTATTAGGAATTTGGGCTATGAAATATAGTACATCGTCCTGTTGCCACAAAGAAGTTTTAATATATTCAAATTGATTTGTGTCCAATTCGGAAATTTTATCTGGGTCTATTAATTTCGGATTAAGAATACCCTGTTTACTCAGAACTAGCCCCAATTGAATGTCCTTCAAGTGTTCATAATAACTTTTCACATTGTCCAAAAAACTATCTGATAATACCTTTCTAACAATCTGGTTCTGTAGTACATTAGTGGCATTTTTTAAATTGTTTATAAATTGGGTTTCATTGTTAACGTGGTACAAAATATTATTAATATCGTCCTGCGTCAGTGTGCTGTCTTCTATTACCTTCAATCTGTCCTGAATCTCACGTCTGTCTTCATCGTCAAGGGTTCCAAATAAAAATTTGATTCCACTACCTAAAGCATTAAAAAGTCCACGTTTGTGTCTAATGTTAAATAACTTCCTTTCAGCATCAGCTATTTTCAAGTATCTTTTAGTCATTGTTGTCTGCAAAAATGGATTTTCATTAAATTCCTTCTCCAACAATTCATACGCCAATTGGATTTCCGTCTTGTTAATTTTTAATATAAGTTCATCATATTTATCAGGCAAATCTATCGTTCCTTTCTGTAACATCACGTAACCCCGGTCACTGCTTATCTCCTGAATTTGTATGGTTTGCGTCGCCACTGTTGACATCAGTATGAAGTATATCAGGATCGTGAGTATCATTCTGGGTATTTTGATTCCTGGAAGAAGATTTATGACTGTATTTCTTCCTTTTAAATTGCGTTTTGTACTTTCTTATATTTCTACTTTTTAATTTAACAATATAATGGTCTTCGTCTTCTTTGCGCAAAACCTGAGCCTTCTTAAATGGGTTTGCCATTTTATTCAATCGTTTTCTGGAATTTTCTGCACCTAAAAAGCGTGTATCTATTTCATAATCTTTCCTATTTTTGTTAGCGTTATTTATTCTATTTTCTTTTAGTGCCTGAGTATCTTTTCTAGGAGGCTGTCTGTTGAAAAAAATATTGTAAGGAGTCTCCCCAGTGGTTGAATGTGTTATGATGTGATTATAAGTAAAAACCGTTTGTTCAATTGCTATTTGCTTCAGCTCCTGATCATTGCCAGTATTAATTATTCTCAATTTTTCGTTCAAAGTCTTGTGAAATCGCTCAATATCTGCTATTCCTGTTTTTCCTGTTGTAACCTCGAGTTCTACGTTCAAAGATCTATACCATTCCTGCAAACCTATATTTACCAATCCTGCATCCTGATCAGTTTTAATTACTTTTGGGGGACCCATAGTATTGAATATTTTCAGTAACGCCCTTTTTGCCTCAACCCAGTTGGTGTGATCCAGATTTTCTACCATAGCATATTTAGAAAAAATATCTATGCAGGTGAGATATGAAGAATTGTCCCACTTCCAAATATCAATAACATATTTATCACGAATATAGTACGTAGGAGGTGTTATTTTGAAAGGCATTTTTGTATTTCTGTGATCAAATTTACATTCATTGCATAATTCGCAATTATTTATAATATTTGATATTTCTGTGACATAGTTAGGATAGTAGTATTTTGTTCCAAACTCTGCCTGTATTTTCCCAATACCTTGGTGTAACCCTTTTAAATGAATCTCCAAAATAATTTCCTTAAATCTATCATAGGATCTTATATCCTCCAATATCTTTGTAGCCCTTAAAATTCGATTTCCCTTTGTTTGTCTTACAAGATCTGCATAAACAGACTGAAATAGTACAAAATCGTTATCGTTTTCAAAATATACTGCCGCTGTGGTACCGGCGAGCCTATTCAAAATGAAATCTTTCGCAAAGCCCTGTGTCATCTCCACATAATCTACAATAGTTCTAGAATTCTTAAATATCATTTCAGAGCTTTCTTTTTGCACAGGGGCTCGTTTAAATATAAATTGCCTACGGAAAACGTTCAATGGTCTTTCCGATATAAAGATATAACTCGAACTGTCTTCATCAGCCGAATGTATTGTTGCAATATTAGAAGCCGCATCGTTCATATGACATTCATTATTATTTATTCGCGATAGGGCATCAGCCACATAATTTTCCTTCCCTGGGATATATTTCACATCAAAGTCATACTCATTTAGTTTTATCTTCCACCGCTGTAATTTTGTATTAGGTTCTTTCAAATTGTGTAACCACTGTAAAGGTTTGTGGTCACTGTTAATTACAAATTTTCTGCCATACAAATAGGGTCGAAAATATTTTGTCGCCCATACCATTGCTAAAAGTTCCCTTTCTGTTGCGGAATAGTTCGTCTCATGTTCGTTGAGAGTTCTACTCGCGAAACAGATGGGGTGGTTTCCCTGGCTAAGCACTGCGCCCAAAGCTACATTGGATGCGTCAGTGGTAAGAGTAAATATTTTAGAAAAATCTGGATTTTTTAATATAGGATCACTGGTTATAAGTAGTTTTATCGTCTCAAAAGCCTTAATATATTCGCTATTATGGCAGTCGACTTTGTTACCTTTCTTTAAACAAGTAGTTAAGGGTTTGCATATCCTTGCGAAGTCCTTCATGAACTTACGATAAAATCCAGCAAGTCCCAAGAACTGCTTTATTTGTTTCTCATTTTTTGCAATTGGAAAATTCTTAATTGCATCAATCTTTTTCGGATTCGGTTTTATACCGTTTGGGGTGACAACATGTCCCAAAAATTCTGCCTCTGCTTTCATAAACTCACATTTATTTACTTGAAGCTTTAGATTAGCTTATTTTAGACGTTGAAAAACCTTTTCAAGTGCAGTAACATGTTCCTGCAATGAGGTGCCAAAAACGATGATATCGTCTAAATATACAAGACAGTAAGTACCAATTAGGTCGCTAAGTACAGTGTTCATTAAACGCTGGAACGTAGACGGTGCGTTTTTTAAGCCCATGGGCATTCTAAGAAATTCATAGTGCCCGTCCTGTGTAGAGAATGCGGTTTTAGCCTGACTTGCCGCATCAATTTCCACTTGATGGAAGCCAGTAGCCAAGTCTAACGTTGAAAAATAGAGACAACGACCCAACTTGTCTAAAATGTCATCCATGTTAGGGATTGGGAAAGGGTCATTAATCGTAATATCGTTCAATTTCCGATAGTCTATGACTATTCTCCATTTAATCTCCCCTGAAGCGTCCATTTTCTTGGGGACGACCCATAATGGGGCGGAATAAGGAGATTGACTATGTTTTATAATGTTTTGTTCAAGCATTTTTCTAATTTGCCTGTTGACTTCGGCCTTATGCACTTGTGGATAACGATATGATTTTACATATATCGGATCCTCGTGCTTTGTTATGATTTTGTGCTTAATTGCATTGGTAAAGGTTAATTTATCATTATCGGAATGGAAAAGTGATCCGTATTTATTCAAAAGTTTCTCCAATTGGGTTTTCTGTTTGTTCCCCTTCTAATTTATCTATGCCAAAGTTCCTAATTATATCATCATACTCGTCCAAATTATCAACAATAATCTGATAGACACTTCCATTAAGTTTTACAATTTGTTTACCCAAATCGATCACCGCATCCAATTTCAACAAATTGTCGTGACCCATTAGACCATCATATTTGTCCGAAAATTCGTGATCATAAAATTCTAATTTTTTTTTATATTTCCCATCATATATGTCCTGTTTGGTATCCAATATTATTTTCCCTGCTACAGTACTAACACTTATTGGCTCAACTACTCTCTTTTGACTCCCTAATATTCCGGGTCTTATTAGACTTACGGAAGATCCTGTATCTACTAAAAATGTATATAATATATTTTCAACTTTTAATTTTATCTTGGGTAGTGTCCCGAGGCTCCCGCATGAAAATTTTCCACCTCCATCGGGACCGGAACACCATAACGCCTAATTCTCGATTGAGTTGAGTCGTATTCTCTTTGTCTTTTTGGATTCCGATAGTCATAATTATTTTGAGGGTGGTTTAAATAATTTTGAGAGTAATTAATATTATTTTGTGGCTGATTAACTAATCGATTGTTTGAATTGTAAGTGTTCATGTTTTGTTGCGGAATAAAGTTTTGTTTGTAATTTCCTGAATAGTTTGAGGGATGATTATTCCCTAAAAATCTGTTCATAAAAGAATTTGTTTGAAAATGCCTTATTTGGCGAAAATTTGACCCTAACTGTGGATTATTATCCGAATGATAGTTATTGCTGTGACCATAGCCTCCGTTTTTACCGTACGTCTTTTGCGGTGGAGATTCTAATTCACCGTTTTCGGCTAAAATCTTGATTGCTGATTTTAGATCAGTAGCTAAATTTGCATTAATCAAAGCTTTTAAATGGTTTGGTAATTCTCTTTTCATCTGAGTCAAACATGCCCGATCTAATTCATTATTCAAAAAACTTCTTGTAGCAATGTCTTCTGCTTTTAATTTAATCGCATCTTTAATTCTACAAACTTCATTATTCAACTTATCACAAAAATCTTTCACATTATTTTTAAATTTAAAATTATTAATTTCTAAAATAAGCCTTGTAACAGGCGTTTTCTCACCATATTCTTCTATAAGTAACCTTTTCAAGGTGATCCACTCAATTGGCTGCTCTCTGCGTACCGTGTTGAGTGCTGGCCCGCTAAGTTTTGTCACAATACAGTTGAAATAAAATCGTCGCTCGTCAAGAGTTATGGCTGCATCTGTCGGAACAATTGCTGAGACTCCATCAATAAATAGCGCCAAATAATCTCTGCTTCCATCAAATGGCTGTATAAGTTTGATGTTTTGTAAAAATAAATCTCTTCTCTCTCTAGCTGCTTCCATTGTGTTTAAATTTATGTTTCTAATTCTGCTCGCCAAGTCCTCTACTTCAGACAAAAATGTTCCAATCGCAATTACCTCAATACTTCTGATTAAAAAAAATTTCAGCTTAATCGTTGTTGTTATTGCAGTTAACAAGGGATGATCATGCAATTCTGTTTTAATTATTGTCGTCGTTAGAGTTTTTTATGCTTTTCATTTGTGCATAATAAATTGGGTTTTGTTTTATTTAAAATTTTTTTTTATTTGTTAACTAATTTGATCACACTGCACTGCTTATTTGTTAAGACTTTTTTAGTTTGTTTAAAATATTTTTTTTTATTGTTTTTTTTTGTAATTCGAACTTCCTTTAATACAATTAGTTTATTTTTGTTTTATAAATCTTGCAAGGACCCGTAGGTTTATCAAGATTATTATTAAGTTATTTTAGGTTCGTTTTAACAGGATTCTTTGCGCGAATCCTACCGACTGCGCCAGTAATAAATTAGAAGACTTCTTCTCTTGAGTTTAAGATCAAAACTGACTTTATTAAAATTATAATTCATTATTATACTTAAACTATTTTATATTTGTCAGCACAAGTGTCTTGTTTCGTCTGGGAATGTTGTTTGCTTTAATATTTCAAAATCAAAACAACGTTCCCACGCGTCAGCATATTAATTAATTTGGAAACAAGACACTTACGCTACTTGTACATTCATGTACAGCACTGTAACTTATTAAATTGTAACATAAGAACTTTTCATTTTTTTATTACTTTGGCAATTGTAAACAAACCAACTCACACGCGAAGCAACGAACTTTTTGTGCGTCGAAGAATGTGATTAGACTGCACAAAATTTATAGTTCAATGTACATTGCCATGGTATAATGCAAATTGCCTAAATAGCACTTTTTACTTTCAAGGCCAATTCCTGTCAATAACTCATGTATGTAGATAAACATACATATACATATTGATAAAATACATAGGCAATAAGTATCGAAGAAATTATTGATGAATAATCAATAAAATAGTATTTAAGTAGAATAAGTTGTTGAATAAAATTAGAATTAATCTAGACCTACAACCAAGAAGTATTTCGAACTTAATTCTCAAAATATAACGGAGTGTTAACTCTAAGATGTATCGGCAGAGGTGCTTTGTAAAAAAACCTTAAAGGCGTTTTCAACGCTAATATATATCGGCTGGAGAGCTTTGAAATACTCAATCCTTTTTTTTCAAAAAAAATTAAAATTTTACTACATTAGTAAATGAAGTCGATGAATACAACGTGAAGTGTAAATATTGCAGTCGAAACTGTCTGTATTAAAGTCACAAGCTTTATGCAAAAAACATAAAGTCAATTCTAACCCATTTAAAGGTTTGCAAAAGAAAATCAATTTCAATGAGAGTAATCCCATACAAAAAACAGCTAGAAAATGCGAAGCTAGAATAGCTCTATATATCGCTTGTCATTCTTCTATAAATCCAGTGGACCATCTTATAAAATGCGAAAAAGAAAATCATAAAATTCATCTGATTTAGCTTTAGGATGAACAAAGTGTACTGCAATTTTGAAAAATGTTTGGGGTCCCTATTTTAAAAACCAGCTAAAAAGGGGCTTAGCAGATACTCTGTTTAGCTTGATAGTAGATGAAGCTACTGATTCCAAAAACACAAAGTTTGTAGGAATAATAATCAAGTATTTCAGCCAACAACGGGGAAATGTAATCACGACTTTCTTAGCAATGGAGGAGTGCCACGACAGTACCGCGGAGGAATCGTCGAAATAATTAAAAAAGTTCTAAAAAATTTTAATTTATCTGTTGAAAAATTCTGCGGGTTGGGTACAGACAATGCTCAAGTGATGGTCGGCGTCCACAAAAAATTACAGGATTTAAAGAAAAAAAAATATTTGACACTTGTGCCATGTGCTTGCCACTCTTTACAGCTTGCAGTTTCTAAAGCATTTCCACCAAATCTGGAATATATTTGTAACGAAACATATTCATGGTTTTCAAAATCCGCAAAGCCACATCTATACAAAAATATTTTCAAGGCCATAAATAACGAAAAGGACCCTCTAAAAATTCCTCGCCCTTGCCCAACTCGGTGGATGTCAATAGAAGTCAACATTAAAAGAATTTGTGAACAGTGGTTAGAGCTTCAAACTCACTTTGGAATAGTGAAAGCAAACGAAAAATGTTACACAGCACAAATTCTATATGATTTATACAAAGATGAAGCACTATTTTTATTTGCAACTTTTCTAAAAAATATTTTAAAAGAAACTCAATCTACTAATAAATCTTTACAGGCTCAAACAAACGATGGCTTGAAAATGTTAGATGATCTGTTTTTTCTTGTAAAAGTTATAGCTGGAAAAATATACATAAGCGAAAAGCTAATGCACGTAGTTTTGGGAGACGAAATAAGTTTCGACGACTTGTTACTACCAAGTGCATATTTAGGATATGAATTCGAAACATTATTGAAAAGTAAATTGAACCAAAATGCAATATCTTTTGAAGAAGAAATTAAGTGGAATGCGCGGCCAAGAATACGTTTATATTTAATATAATAAAAAACGTTTAACTATTTTTTTTGTCCATTTTTAATTTAAAATCATTAGAATTAATCAATTTTAATGTTTTTATCTTTTAGTTTGGAATGATTGCTTACAATAAGTTTTGCCAAAAATGGTAGAATGCTATATACGAGTATGCGGGCATAACGTTATGCTAAAATGATCTATAAAAGAAAAATTAAATTTTGTGCCATAATTGTACTATGCGGTAAAATGTTATGTTGATATTTTCATATAAAAATATTATATGCTACAATTTCGTATCTATGTTTTTTCAGTGTGGTATTTTTTATTTTCTTCTGAATTTGAGCAAAAATTTTACTATCAATATCATTTTACTTTCAAAAATTCATATAATTCTCTTGAAAAAACTATTTAAGAATTTGCTGTATATAAAAATATAAAAGCAATGACTTAAATGGAAACAGAAGGAAATAAGGTGGTTATTGTGTGCATTTAAAATTGACTTAGTAATAATTTTTTAAATAAGTATTTGTCTGTTTTGTGGACATTGTTTTCCTTTAATAATAATTTCTATGTTTTTTCTGTCATTTGAATTTAACCTTTATGTCAGATTTTATATAGCAATACTATGAACTGGCTACATGACTGTGAATTGGTTACATGATTTATTTTAGGTTTCAAATGAGAGAAAGTTATTTGTAAAATTATGAAATTGTTTGCGGATGAAAAATAATTTTAATTAATTCAAATATCTTCGAGATTTTTCCATCTCAATCAGATTAATCTTATTTTGTGAGTGTAGCAGCAAGTTTCTTTACAAATTTCGACTACTAGTCTGAAGTAATTTTAGAGTAAATTGTTTTTTTAATATTTGAAATTCGATCATATGAATATACAATCTGTTTTTTATCTTGAAGGTTTTTTAATCCATGTTTAATATAAATTACAAAAAAGTAAAACTAATATTACTCCCAAAACTATTATAATTTGTTTTCAAACAAATTATGTTCATATAGCATATTTTCTAAAAATGTTTATGCATCAACTTCAAGCTAAATGCTAAAATGGTAACGCTGTTCAAAATTCAATAATAAAAACTGCTGCAATTTTTAGTCTTTTCAATATGAATTACTCACAAAAAATACAAATAATGCTTAAATTAGCAACAATGGGTAAATTTTCCTTAAGTTCGCTTAAGTACATTATGGCTACCTAAAAGTCTGTTTGAATTTGCTTAAGCATTTGACAGACTTTTCGTTCAATTTTGAGAGTAGCTTAGGTTAGCTTATGCAAGTTATGGTTGGGCATTAAAGCTCAACAATGTTGACCACTTGGTAAAAGAATGAAGAAAATTGGTTGGTAAACAAAGAAGAAAAAGAGATCTAAAAATTTGTCTTTGCCTATTTCGTATATAAGAGATTTCTTATTCTTTACGGTATACAATCTCTCATTTGCAAACACATAAGCATGCATGGTTATGAGCTATTATACAAATCTTTGTTTATTCTGGTCAGTGTTGCCAATTCATGATAAATTATACACATTGAGTGTAAAATTTTTTATATTCAGGTACAGAGAATACTTGCAATATTTGGGTATTCGGTATTTTTATTTTAATTGGCGAAACGACTATAAGAAGGCAAATTTAATATACATAATACACTTTTTTTATGATATTTATTCATCGGCTTTATTATCTGCAACAGCAATGAATGGTCTTCTATAATTTAACTAGTTAATACATACAAATATTTAGGAGTACACGTCGATCACAATTTTACATGGAATATACATATCGATGAAGTAAGAAAGAAATTGAGAAAAGCGGCTTATATGCTATAGCAATTAAAAAATTGTTCTAGTAATGCCGCGCTGCGCCAAGCCTATTTTTCTCTTGTGGAGTCACATGTACGACATGTAATAACTGCATGGGGAAACTCAAAGCGAGAATACTACAAGAGACCCAAAACAAACTTATTAAAATACTTAGAAAGTTGAGAACCAATAATCATCAAAGACGTAACATAAACAACATCAGCACTATCAACGTAATAACATAAACAACATTAACAATAATACCGACAACACAAACAGTAATACCACCAACATGATCAACGACATCAACAACATAACCAATAATACCAACAACATTAAAAGAAATAACAACAACACCAAAACAGCAACAGCAATATCCCCAACAATAGCAACAGCAACAGGATTAACATCAATACCAACAATTAGAATATCAACAGCAACAATAACAACTTCAATAATTACAACAGCAATATTATCAACGATCACAACGTCAACAACAACAAAATTAACAACAATATCTACAGCAAAGGTAATAACTTAAATAATACCAGCAACATTAGCAACAATGCACACGACAACAATACCGTCAACAACAATATCAGCAACAACAATAGCACCAACAATACTAGCGACAACAACCATTATAACAAAAAAACCAACAACGATTCCAGCAACTTTAACAATCCCAACAACAACAATACCAACAATATTAACAACAATAACCACAATAATCTCAACAACTATCAAGGCAACAACTCGAGAAACAACAGATAGAACAACCATAAAAAATAAATCCAAAAGAGCAAACAAAAATATTGCTATCTACTGAAGAACAATTATTGAACGTTAAAAGTATATACTACGCTACAATGGCAATTGAAGCCTACAACTATAACACCAGGAGAAAAGCTGATGATATATACAGCGTCCAGAAATTTAAAAACAATTATGAAAAAAGCACGTTAAACGTTATGTTACCGACAATTTTTAATATGATGCCACCAGACATCATAAACAGGGCTGTTAGGCTTTTTTCTCTAAAAATCGCAAAATTTTGAGAAAAATCGTCACGATCACTAAAGTAAAATCGTCATATACTAAAACGTTACAAATAAGAGGCAAGTTTAATAATATATTATTTAAAAATATTTTTTTTTATTGTACAAAAAGCAGTTCAACAGTTTTTATTCAAACACAATAATTTAAAATGAATTTGGAATTACCAACATACATAAATTATAAATATTAGAAAAGTACACACACATATAGTAAAACTTTTCGTACAAGTTATCTGCTCGGTGTTTTTAATAAACTTTTTGTAATATTTGCACTGAAACAATTTGAAGTTTTCATTTTCAAATAAACCTTTGCAAACAAAATTCCTTAAATTGTTTTTGTTTCCCAAGCAATCTGATTTTAGTTTTATTTAAATTCATTTGACTAAAAATTCTTTTAACGTTAGCTGACGAATGTGGTAAGACCATTAATAAAATTACATATATAAGTTAGGGAATGCAAATTTATTATTTGATAACTTTATTGATTTGATTTTTTTCCGAAAAGATATTGATATCAAAAACTCTTTCATCAAAATTTATAAATCTTAATTCTCTTACTTCATTTTCTATTAACTGGTACCAAATTAGGAAAACTTTTTGCAAAGGAAGTAAAGAAGTATTTCTGTTTAAAATAATATATGGAGCTATTAATTTTAAATTATTTGTAACAGAATTTCCGAAATCGCGTCTCTTACTTATTTGAATACATAATTCAACATAAAATGCTGCACAATTATCAACAAATTGATTGTGAGCTTCAACATTACCTGTAAATTTAGTAGTTTTTTCTTTAACGTAAACTCCAAGGTAAACTTCTTCCACACTTAAAAAATTTTCATTGAACGGATTAGTTTTTACATAATCTTCTTTTAAAAAATTTGTTAAGACAGTTTTAAAAAGTTTTGACATATCACTTTGAAAAGTTCTATTTATGTACTATATTATTTACAACGTTAAGAATGTATTATAAAAAACAAAAATACAATTCATTTATATCATTTAAACTTTCTAATACATATACAAATGTATATTTAGCAGTATCGGTGGCATCGATATTAGCAGCTAATGATTCTAATAATAGCCACCTGGTTTGTGATGTGTGAAGAATTTTGTTGGTTTAATTTCCAATAAGTTTTGTATTTCGAAAAATTGATTATTACGTTTTGGGCTGTTCCGAATACAGTGTGCTCTCGATAACGTGAACTGATTTTTACCAAGGCAGTTCACGTTTTCGAGTTTGTTCACGTTTTCGGATTTGTTCACGTTATCAATAACCCAAATTTAAAACAAAAAATGGCCCCATTTGATATAAAAAATTATATTTTAATAAGTAGAAATGCTAAACGCTATTTGAAATTAATTATTTTATTAATTTTTAATAACAAAAAATAAAATGCCATATATATATTCAGTTCACTTTGCATTCAATAAATAACAAAAAAAATTTATAAAATAGGGGATACAAGCAATTGATATTTAATTAACAAAAACAGCAAAAAATAAGCTAAAAAAAAAGTTTAAAGGAAAAACAGTAATTTTTTCGGTAAGTTTTTTGGTTTGCCATCTTTAAAAGAGCTTTTTCTTTAAGTTTTCTCAGCAATCTAATGTCACTTTAGTCTACCATCTCGCTTTCAGCCCATATTAAAACGTTGTCCATACAGCTTCCTTGGATTTAATTGTAACTTCTGGCTTGAATATAATCGAATCATCATAATCATCGGTATCATCCTGAATTTCAATACTTTCTACTTCTGTGCAATTTTGCTTAGGATTGTTGTTTCAATCTTTGACCGTGGAGAGAGTAACATCCATCTGTAATTAAATTTTTTACTTTCACGAATAAAAATTTTTAAAATAACCTGTAATTCGGGGACTTCCCAATTAAAAAAACAGTGTTTACGTTTTAGAGCTTTTAGATTTTGTTCACGTTTTAGAATACTGTATGGAAAAATAGATTTGTTCACATTTCTGAGGCGTTCACACTCTACTTAATTGTAGATATTTCTTGTAAGTGTACACATGAAGGAAGTTTTAAGCCCGCATATTATGATGAACAAAACGCAAGAGTATGGCAAATACGTTTTAAAACTACTAAATTTGAATGTTGATTTCAATTGAAATCTCTATCAGAATCTCTACCATTTACACCGGGTTATTCGTGACATTTTTAAAGATTTCGTATCCATGACAAAAACAGTTGATTGAAATTTTCATTTGGAAATGTCAAACTCCATACAAAAAATTATCATTCAAATGCGAAACAGCTAGCTAGCTAGTTTTTTTTTTTATTAAACAGCGTAGTATTTTTCAGTACAATTTACGAAAAACCACAGTTGCATCACTAAGTTCTACGAGATTTTGAGTAGGTTCTGACAAAATCTAGTGACGAACTAAATTTTGTTTTGTATGGGATATCTAGTCATAATCAACAAGATTTTGCTCGAAATCTCGTAAGTACTAGATTTTGGTCTGGTGTAAATACAATATTACTATTATCTTTGTATATTTAATTCTTCCTAAATTAATGTTTTAAGCAACAGATGAATCACTACAGTTTTTTATTAATTGTTGGATGATTCAGATCTTTCAAATGATTCTTAGATTTTGAGTGCCTCAAAATACAGTTACACAGTGCAACACGAAAAAAATAACCATATACGTTTACCAATACATGATAAAAATCCAGAAAAAAGAAGACCCATATCTTCCAGTTTCGCCCAAAGTCATGCACTTTTTTAGGGCCCCCCAAAGATTTGGGACCTGATCATTTCCTCAAGCTCATATCATGCAAATTATTCAGAATTTTGAAATTTTTTCTGAGGCAAAGTTGTAGATCTTGTTATAAAAAACAAAAAATCTTCATCTTGAAGACAAAAATCCAAAAAATTAAAAAAAAATCGATTTTTTTACCTTTTTTCCACTGTTCAGGTGTATAGGTAGCAAACCGTTAACAATTCAGGAAAACTATTAACTACAGAAATGTACCTAAGATCTTAATAAACAACTTTTTAGAACATATGAACTTCCTAGGAATGATTCTTAATACCGTTTACGTATCGCTCATGTAGCAGCAAAAGTGAAAAATGTCCGGAAATTTTTTAATTGCATTTTTTTTTCTATACGTCAACATTGAGATACATACTGTGCTATCTACTACAAAAATGTACCCAAGAACTCAATAAACAACTTTTTGCAACATACAAAGTTCCTAGGAATGATTCTTAATACCGTTTAGGTAGCGCTCAGGTAGCAGAAAAAGTGATAAATTTCCCGAAAACTTTTTAATATCATTTGTTTTTTCTTTACTTCAACATTGAAATACATACTATGCTATCTATTACAAAAATGTACCTAAGAGCTCAATAAACAACTCACGCGATCACTCACCGACCGCAGCAGCACAGGTAAAGCAATAAGGTCAGCACACGCATCAAGAGACGTAGCACACAATATAAAGGCGACACGGCGCACACATTCAGGCGTTTTACAGCGCGACGTCAACGAAAGTTCAGGGGTGAAAGTTATAGAGAAAGACAATTTCAATATGCAGGGTGAAAAAATTGATTTATTTTACTACGTTTGCGGTCATTAAATCGAAAAAAAGTTGTATAAGATTTCAAAAGGAAAAGAATCTTTTAACTAGTGAATTCAAAAGAGCATATTCATTATATTTCGACGAAGTAGACTTGACCGGTGAAAATTACACACCTAATACATAGTATCGCCAATGTTATAACAATCTCATGGCATGGTTGAGTGAAGGCAAAGATAGTATGAAGTATTGTAAGCCGGTAAACTGGATTAATCGCCCAGGTGATCATGATTAGTGCTGGCAAATTCTACTGCTTTTCATTATTAATATTAATATTCAATACTCTTCATTTGGGTACTCAATACTACTCGATACTTTTAACGGATTTTTTGAATTTGTAGCGCATAGTTTTTACCTGCAAATTGAAGTAGTTTCTTCAAAAATTAAATTAACAGATCTTCAACTATTATTGGTTTTGTATGTCTTTTATTATTAAATAAAAAATAAATGTAAAGCTAACTCTTAGTTTAACGTTAACAGCAACTTAAGAAATAATTTAATTGTTTTCAAAAAAAAAAATAATTTGGTTTTGATTTGATTAAAGAATCTTATTGTCTTTTTATACAGTGGTGTATTTTTATGCACTACTTTAGCCACTTGCAACTTGCTTAAAAATACAACTCTAAAAGTATCGAGTAACTACTTTTGAGTATTGAGTAGCCAAAAAAAGGAAATATATATATATATAATCATGATGCAACCAGTTGAAATGCATGCGTAAAATACATATGTCGTCTAAATCAGTTCGGTATTAAAGGAATAAAAGGCTTAGAAAGTTGACACCACTAAAAATGCTAAAAATACATACATACAACATCCACTTATATAAGTATTGGTGCAAGTAAAAACATATGCAATGAGATGTTTAAGAGTACTTACACACATATGTATGTATGGATATGGGTAATAAGATGTATTATGTATGTAATTTTATTTCGTTTATTGATTTTTCCATGGGGAATGGAATAAGTAATTAGGTCGTTTTTTCCCCTTTAAATGATTGCAATTAAAATAGGTATACGTTTAAACTGACTTTCGAATTTCGACCATTAGGCGTACTCTAGGTTTTCTAAAACGATCTTTTGTGCCCCTTTTAAAAAAATCCAAACGATAACCCTGATTATATTCATTCTATACATATTCAATCCCACGAGCGTTACCATTGTTAGTTTTGGAACTATGTAGTACGTGCAATTATGAACTAAAGGATGTTTGACTGCTTTTGTAGAAATATTATGTAGGAAAGTTTTTATTTTTGAAGTTTTCAACTGGATTATTATGTCTTTTGAATTTCTTATTTACGCTTTTAGCGGATTTTACTTTAAAAGCTTTCACTCTTTTTGCGATTTTATACACTTCATTTCCTATTTATCGAGGTCTCTCTTTTTCTAAAATAATTAAGCAAATAAAAAATATACATAAAACTTTTCAATCCATTCGGTATTTTGATATTAATAAGAACAGATTTGAAATACATAAAGTATTCTTCAAACTGCTTATATATTATTTTTCCGATTTTACGAACATCTAACTTGCAGGCTTGTTTATTAACCCGAAAAGTTTTTTTAGTTTTATCCTTTTTACTGCATGCTATTTTAAATAATTCTTAGAATTTTTATTTATAAAATTTAGCAAAAAAGAGAAAAAAAAAAAATTGAAAAGGCACAACTCTTTCTAAAATACCTAAATTGTACTCAAAAATTTATTTGAGTGTTGTCTGTTTCTTTGCAAAAAAAAAAATACATTTTAATGTCATATTTGCCTGGAACACATACATCATAAAAATTATTTCACCTACGTTTAAAAATCTGTGTTTTAAGCCTTCGTCACTCATCCGCGACTTGCACTAAAACCTTCTCATTATGACCAAAAATGTGCAAGTATTAGAATTCAGAAAACATAAAAAATCTAAGTGTACGCTTAAGATAATTATTTCTCAATTTCTATAATTATCTTAGAAAAACGAACTTAAAATTATTACTATATTAGAAGGGGCGAAAAGTTTAAGAAATAATGTAATATCATAATTTACAACAAAAGTATTCAGCACCAAGCTAGACTGAAAATAATTAATTAAATCATAAAAGTTGTAAGAGGTATGCACATAGTTCCTCACGAAGCTTGTAGCGGATTTTAGAAGAACTTTAGAAGACCTTGTGAATTGACTATACCTATGATTCTTTTAAAGTTTTACATGAGAGAAAGTTATTCGTAAGATTTTAAAATTGTTTTTCGATGAAAGGTAATTTGTATTAATTGAAATATCTTCTGTAATGATTTAAGATCTGGCAACGGCTGTAGTCCGCGACCTGACAGCACAAGGCCTGGAAAATACAACACTGCACATATGCAACCATGTCATAAAAATATGGCAGGGAACTGCAGCCAACTTAAGTAGATATCCTTTTTCTGATTGAAAAGGTGATAGAAAATGTTAATAAAAACACCTTTTTTAAAAAAACCCCTTTCGTGCTTATTTCAATTATCACAAATCAGATGTGGGGTACAACTTGCGCATTTGCATATAACTAAATAAAATGAATAAGAGTGAAAGTGTGGGCGAAATGGAATCACGCCCCAATCGCCAAACAATGATGGCAGCGCTCGCTGCAGCGGGAGTTGAATTCCCCGAAACAGCTTCCAATGGTCAGCTCCGAATGGCATACGACGACTTACAGGGCATAAGCCGAAAGGAGTCGTTAAATAATTGTGAGACCCCAGATGTCACAGCAGCGTTACCATATTTTTTTTTTCAAAAAACTTTCCGTTCCAGAAAAAAAACCTTTTTTTTAATAAAAAAAACTTCTTCTTTAACTAAGTCAAAATAATAAACGAAAAATTAGATTTCATTTTTATTAAAAATATTTTATAAAAAATACATGTTTTTCCTAACTACAAGAAAACATCACATAAACATTTCATACACAATATGTATGTATATTAAACGTTATATAAATAATAATAAAACATAAAATTAAATTCATTTTTGGAGATCTAATTTGTCGTTTAGAAGAAATTTTAATTATTTAGTAAAATTTCTTTTTAGATTATTCTATAATGTCATTTAATATTGTGTAATAATATCACATACATCTATTTATTTTATTATTTGTACACTGTTTTATTAAACTTCAAAACCATTTCTTTAGATTGCTTAAAGTTTGTACAATCATTGTTATTTTTTTTAAAAAAGTCTCTTGCTCTAAAAATACCGCATAAAGGGGGAATTTCTAATTTGTTTCTAATATTATTTTTGTTTAAATTTTTTTTTTTTTTAAATTCGTTCTACGTTTGCTGTAGATAAAGGCAACGACAAAATTGAATAAACTATATTTTTTAAATAAAGATTTTGTTGAACAACTTAGGATCTCGTCTGCGCCTGCTATATCGTTTATGATGGTTTCCTTACATAATGTGCACGAGTTTCCTAAAATCAATAATTTTTACAAATGATTGTAAATAGTACAATAATCTTACCGCTTTTCATTAAGTATTTATTCATGTTCCTTAAAATAACTTCAGTTCAATATTCTACACAACGAATAAGTTGCAAACTTTCAATTTATAATAACAGCGTCTTTGTTTTTGTGAGAGTTAAAACAAATCAACATTGTTGTATAAAAAGGGAGTGAAAAATATAAGGTCGTTTTATTGTATAATGTGCATTATATCGTCAATGCATATATTCATAAAATATATTCCAAACATTAAGTAATTAAAAAAACTTGAAAAACTGCATATATTAAAAAAATTTTTTTTTCAAAAAAACTTTTTTGCATCTAAAAAAAACCTGCAAAAAAAGGAAAAACTTTGCAAATGGCAACGCTGCGTTACAGACCACGATGCAATCGATCCCACCGATGTTGCCGCCGCCGAAGTTAAAACTGCCGCCGAAAATGAAACTGCCGCCGCATTTAAAACCATCGTCGACAATGGGGACACCGGACCGAAATCCGACGCGTACAATTTTTAACAATGAGGCCAATGCCGCCTCTGCTGTTCTTTCCGGCATTAGGTCGCCGGCTGCCCATGAAGTCTGTGGTGCACCTGCTGCACATCTAAGCAATGAAATGGAAGTTATGATGCCTGATGTGAACATCAAAATTTTCCGCGGCCACACCTGTAGATACTGACACTTTAACTTCAGCGGACAATTTTCTTGATGGTCAGCCCGCAGCTAAAAAACAAAAGCGCCCATGCCATCAGACATTGTAGCCTAGGGGGAGGAATTGAAAATCTCAAAATAAGAATGGAAATGGAATATTCTAAGTTGAAAATAATTGGTGTTAAAATTTTCCCTTGTTGCTTTGGAATATTGTCTCATCTCCAATTCTTTCTGACTAAAAATGTTACGAACTTTAGCCAAAATAATAATCTCTTTGGATTAAAAAAAACTACTAACAACAAAATTGTTCGAAAAATAATCACATTAACTAGAAATTCTTCAGCTCTGACATCAAATAGGCTTACTTGAGGGCAATGCACATCGTAATATAGGCCATATAGATTTGGCGGAAATTGATGCTGCAGTACCAACATTTAATGGTGACGGTTATTATGACGTCGCAAAATGGTTCGCACAGCTAGAGGATTACATTTAAGTGAGTATTCTGAAAAGGAGAAATGCGTGGCCGTACGCCGTCGATTAGAGGGATCGGCACAGAGGTATGCAAACAACTTGGGCCTCCTAGAATACAAGGACCTAAAAATTAAATTAAAAAAGATGTTTAAGCGTCAGGATGTCTACCGAAAGCTCCGCTCGCGTACAATTAAGCCAAGTGAGTCTTGCTTAGGCTACGTCATCACAATGCAGTTAATTGCAGGCCAGACTGACATTGATCAGAAAGAGATTGTCGATGGAATACCAGATAACACGAATGCTATTGCCTTTGTGTATGGAGCTAAAACCATTGATGAGCTGGTAGTCAAGTTGGACCGGTATGAGCACCAACGTCAGCGAATGCGAGGCAATGCCACAAACCGGTCCAACATAGCCGCTGCAAGCAAAACGAAGACGAGCAGTAGTGTCGAGAGTTCTACAACAAAGAAATCTAATGCGGAGACTAGGTGTTTCAATTCTTCTTAATTTGGGCACTTTCAAAGCCAGCGCCCAAAACCAAAGCGCCCCCCAAATTCGTGTTCCATCTGTGCCGAGATTGGTCACTACCACCAAAGCTGTCCCAAAAAGAGAGGTGTTGCCGCCGCCATAGTTGAAGACAAGGAATACGAAGCATTAAATACACATTAAATTGTAAGTGTTGCCTTCATCTATAAGCTTAAGCGCACTGAGGTAATGGATTTTTTTTCTTTGATTGATATGGGTAGTAATATTAGCTGTGTACGCAGGTCATTGGTGCCATTTCTAGTTAAAAGTAGGAAGAAGTTGACGTCATATCGCGGTATTGTTAATCATAGAATAAGTACGTATGGCTATATTGAATGTGAAATTATATTTAGAGGCAATAGAATAACTCATGATGTTTTTATTCTACCAGATGAAGAATCTGTGGTGCCACTGCTAATAGGACGTGACCTCTTGGAGAAATTAAATATTCATTTACACATGATAAAAGGAAGTTTTAAGAAAAATGAGCTTTTACAACTGAATTCGAAAAATAAAAAGCCAGACACAAAAACTATCAGTGAGCTTAAGACTTTTAATTTATACAGAGTACCTAATGGAGTAAAAGAGGTTCCAGCCTGTAGGGATAGCTATGATTTATTTAAGCATCTTCCGTTTAATTTAGACTATAAGGATGATTGTATAAGGATACAGTGTCCCGAGGAGGCTGTCATATCGTGAACGCAATGAAGTGAAACTGAGGCTAGAAGAACTATTAGATAGGGGAATAATACGACCGAGTGACTCCCCATATGGCTGCCCAAAAGTGTTGGTGAGGAAGAAAAATGGCGATCTTAGGATGTGCCTGGACTATCGGGCACTGAATAAGATAACTTTAAAAGACAATTACCCACTCCCATTGATTGAGGATTGTTTGGATTACCTGGGTAATAAGAAAATTTTTTCAATCCTGGACCCAGAGAATAGCTTCCATCAGGTACCGATGCATGCTGACTCGATTCGGTACACGGCATTTGTAACACTCTTAGGCCAATATGAGTATTGCTATATGCCATTTGGACTTAAGAATGGGGGGGAGGTGTTTCAGCGCTTCATCAATAGAGTTCTGAGGAATTTTATTGACGAGGGTAGGATAGTGGTTTACTTGGACGACATTAGTATAGCAACAGAGACATTAGACGAACATCTGGATATTTTAGGCGATGTATTGCATACCCTAAGGGATGCTGGGTTGAAATTTAACTTAAAGAAGTGTAAATTTGCATATAGAGAGCTGGATTATCTAGGTTATAAGGTAAATGCGGATGGTATACGGCCGAACGACGGACACATTGAAACGATTAGAAACTATCTACTGCCCACCGACTACGATGAATTGCAGAGATGTTTGGGTCTATTTTCTTTTTTTCGTCGATTCGTGCAGGACTTTTCAAGAATAGCTAGGCATTTGACTAATCTGAAGAATAAGGAATTCAAATGGAATGATGAGTGTACGAAAGCCTTTGAAACCTTGAAGAATAGGTTGATGAATGCACCCGTGTCGGCGGCTTATGACCCCTTGCGGGAAACGGAATTACACACCGATGCTAGCATTAAGGGTTATGGTTCAATCCTCCTGCAAAGACAAGCTGACAACAAGTTTCACCCAATGGCCTATTATTCTTAGTTCACGACGCCGGCAGAGTCCAGATATCATAGTTTCAAATTAAAGACACTTGCCATAATATACGCCCTACGTAGGAGGGAAGTACATTTACTGTTGTGACCGACTGCAACTCACTGGCGGTCACTTTAGGCAAGAGGGTAGTGAACCAGAAAATATCTCGCTGGGGAATGGAGCTGGAGAACTATGACTACATTATTCAACACAGAAGAGGTGAACTAATGAGCCACATGGATGCGTTAAGCCATGCCTCTTTGGTTGCGGCCATTGAGTTGGATAGTGTCGATGTGAACATAAAGATAGCACAGTCCAGGGATGAGATTGTTGAGGGTTTCCGTGAGAGGTTGGAAAAAGCAGAAGTGGAGGGTTATGTATTGGGTAATGGGCTTATGTTTCGATGTGGTAGTCGAGGGCAAAGACAATTGTACTTACCCGCAGCAATGGAAGACAGTATCGTACGACTCATCCATCAGAACTACGGACACGTTGGTATAGAAAAGACTATAGGTCGGATCCAAACGCAGTACTGGTTTCCAAATATGAGGGACAAAGTCACTAGGTTCATTGGGAATTGCTCGAAGTGTATTTATTACTCGGCACCACGGGGCACGAATGAACGGATTTTATATAGTATTGAAAACAAGCCCATTCCATTTGATATCCTTCATATCGGTTAATTTACAAAGCTATACGCAGTGAACTCACAGGGCACTATGGAGGCAGGTTGTGCGTTGCGAAGATATTTTGAGTACTATAGCCACCCCAGACGAATAAGTAGGGTCACTGCAATCGAATGGACAGGTGGAAAGAGTGAACAGGGATATCGGGGCCATGGACTCGAGGAGCCGAAAAGGCATGCTGATTGGGTTGGTAAGTTGGCCAGGGTTGAATTTGCTATTAATAATACGGTTCATTGCATACAAAACAGTCGCCCAGCAGATTGCTTTTTGGCGTTGAACAAAGGGGTGAGTTCATTGATGAATTGACGGAGTTTTTACAGGAGAACTATTCTAAGGGCAATGTTAGTTTGGATGACATATGGGATTGTGCCTTGAGGGCTATAGGAAAATCTCAGGCGTACAATTTGAAGTATTTTAATCGACGTCACAAACCGGCTAGATTTTTCGAAGTAGGGGACCTGGTAGTTTTAGAAAATGTAGACGTGACCGCTGGAACAAATAAGAAACTCATCCCGAATAATCGGGGACCATACGTTATCCGGAAACAATTGGGTAGTGATCGTTATGAGATCACGGATGTGGAAAACTATCAGGTCACGCAAATACCATATACCGGAATTGTTGATTCTACTCGTTTAAAAAAGTGGCTGGGACTAAGGAATAATTTAAATGATGATATTATGAACTCTGAAGGCAACACTGGTGAAACTGAATATACAGATTATGAACTTTTGAGGACGAATTAATAGATAATAATGTAATATAACAATGTACGTCGATTGTGTTGTCAGGTTAACCGAGTTGTAATGATCTAAGAACTGGCAAAGTCTGTAGTCCGCGACCTGACAGCACAAGGCCTGGAAAATGCAACACTGCACGTATGCAACCATGTCATAAAAATATGGCAGCCAACTGAAGCAGATATTCTTTTTCTGATCGAAAACGTGATAGAAAATGTTAATAACAACACCTTTTGTAAAAAACCTTTTGTGCTTGTTTCAATTATCACACTTCGATATTTTTCCATTCTGATCAGATGATCTATATACTTATATTGTTTGTGCTGCAGCATTTTTCCTACCAATTTTAATTTCAAAAACTACCAAATGGCATGTTTACCTACCAAAAAATAAAATAAGCAGTTATAAAAAAATAAAATTTATTAAAATTTATTTATTATTGTCTCATCTACAGTTAAAGAGAATTTTTTATTTTGTAAGGCAGCTATTACACCTTTGCGACCTTGTTGTGCTATTTTGTCCATTAATTGGGTGGATTTTGTTCTACCACATTATAATTGCTTAGCAATAGCGGAGTCCGGGCAACATTCTTTTAATAAATTTGGGAAACTATCCATTAGTAAAATTGGCAAATTATTAGTGACTAAAAACATCAATAAATTCATTTCTGCGTTTTTAACTTGTTGGTTAATCGAATCCTCTTGCATGTCAAAAAACTTTTCAATAGAAACTTTTTTTGTTTTTGCTTCATAATTTTGTGCATGGAGAGTAGTTTCTCCGTGATTTTTAATGTGAGTTACATGGTTGAGCATATTTTTCTCACATACTTTGCAGTAAGCTTGTCATTTCTGTTTTCTAGCCACTTAAATGTTTGCAGCCATTCATTTCTAAATTTCCTTTTAGTATTATTTTTCTCATCAGTACTTCTAAAATATAAATTATACATAAATAATAAATAAATGTGCAGTTATGTATATAACCTGCACACTGAGTTATTGTTTGCATCATTTGTTTCAATAGCCTTAGATTTTTTCACAAGGAATCTTATATTTTACACAAATACATACATTTTATTATTATTATAATTGTTCAAAACAAATCAAACCAACCTGTCCATGATACCATCCAACGCAGAGAGTAACAGAGAGCTGACAAGATTGATGTAATATCAAAAAGATGGCCATTAAGACCGAAAAGTTGCCACTTGTTATTACTGTCGCCTCTATGATGCATATAAAAGCTGATGACTAAAAATCAAAAAGCAATCATAGATGAAAGATGATTATTAAAAATCATGCATGGATGAAAGCTGATTAGCGTGAAAAAAAATTAAAACTGAAATTGAAAAAAACTACCAAATTCACGACACAACCTACCAACTCATTTCAAAACTATCAAATTTGGTAGGAAACTACCAAAAACGGCAACTCTGTAAACGAGAACTTTGAAAATAGTTGACTGAAATTTGAGATATTGTCTCTCATCTATAGTTTTTCTCTCTCTCTCTCTCTGAAAAAGTATAAATTGTGTTATGCACGACAAATCTAATATTTTTGTCGCTCAGTAAGTTTTCAACAAAATGTGATTATCGGTAAGTATATTACATTGTCGTTCACATAGTCGTCAATTTGGCTTGATCTATGACAAAATTCATTCAATTGTCGCTCATCTTGTCGTGAATAGGACTTTATTGAGGACAAGATAAGCGACAGTTGAATGCATTTTATCGTCAAATTGGTTTGAAATACGACAAAATGCATGCAATGGTCGCTTATGTTGTCCTCAATGAGTCTAATTCAAGGCAAATTTAAGATATTGTCGTTTAAAAAGTCGTAAATTCAGTTTTAAACACGACAAAATACACGTTTTTGTTACTTAAGTTGTCTTCATCAATAATTTATAGGCGACAAATTCTAAAATGTCCTGAGGACATCATTGACGACATTGCGTTTATGACCATTTAGCCAACTGGGTATATGCATATGTATGCACACACCTATGGCTGTACATGTATAGATGTTACTGCCTCTTAGGCACAACTTCTATGTAGAGCTTGTTGGTGGAACAAGTTAAGAGGATGATTGCGGGTATTTCAATGTGTGAAGTCGGGTTCGAATCGCGGTTGTTTATAAATTAATTATTCAGTTTTTTTTTTATTTACGTACTTTTTTCAGAATGTTAAGCAATATAATAATATATTTTTTTTACAATTTGATAAAAAAAATATGTTGACAGTTAAAATGTTGTTTGGATACTTAGCCCATTTTGTACCAGTGGTCGAAATCTCGACCACAAAATTCAGCTGTTTTTCATTAAATAATTAAAAATATTACGTAGTGGATTCAAATGATTTTTTTTAATTAATACTTAAGTTTTGGGGTATTGGCTCTCCTAACTGAAGTTTTTTATCACCCCTCCCCCTTTTTAAAGTTCCCCCTGGGAGGGCACAAAAATATGTTTAAAATAGCCTATTATTATTCTAGTTGTAACTAAGTGTATAAGAAAGAAAAGCAAAAAATGGTTAATGATTTAAATAGACAACAGCTCAAATAAATTTTAATGTATACAAACTAGTTATCGCAGCTTCTCCAGTTGATAGCCACACAGCCTTGAACATGGCTGGTCGAGATCTCGACCACTGGGATAATTAGAGCACAAAATTTATTTTTAATACTTATCTATTTCTTTTTTTAATTATTAATTGGAAAAGTGTGTATATATATTAATACATGTTGCTTATATTTTTTGAGTCAATTATTCGGTGGTGAATATTAAATACAAAACTTTTTTTTAATTGCGAATGTTAGTTCACATTTGCTTTATATATGTGTAATAAATACAACAAAAAATACACAAAACTTCCAGAGCAAAAAATAATCAGCTGATGTTGCGCAACCACCTGTAGACTTATTACACTATGATATATGGTTACAATTCAAATTTTCAATTTCCGTATGTGTGAGGAAGCAAAAGAGTTTGAGCTCATTGCTCTATTTTTGCTTCATTCTTGTTGAACGATATATACTGTTTAGTTGTGCTTTTATTCTTTTGTGTTTTTATTCATTATTCTAAAAAAATGTCGCGAGTTAAATATATGAGTACAAGTGAAATTTTCGCAAATTGAGAATTATATAATATATATATGATTGTTTTTAACCTTTTGTAGGTAAACATGGATTATAACCAATTATATCCGAAAGTCGAGTGCTTTCATGATAATTTTAAAACTTTTTGCTATTATTATTATTGGCCAAGTATAATTCCTTTTTTATTTTTGATTTTTTGATTCAGCTATTGGCCTACCGCGATTTATGTAAATAAAAATGCAAGTTTTTATTCCATATTGTCCCGACGTTTCGTGAATTGTATGTTACCTTTTTCAAGGGATTTTTGTCTATTTTATTAAAAAGAGAAAAACATCAACAAAGTTGCAATAATATAATATTTACAATTAATGACTTACAATATGAATAAACATCACATAAATATTATTTAATTTTTTTTATATAAAATTGTTTATATTAATTTAATTGAATTACTAAATTTTATTTTTAAGTCACAACAAATGTTTTTAATTTATTTTGAATCACAGCGTTTTAATTTGACTTATTGCTATTTTATAGTTCGTACTCAAATTATTGGTATCTTCTTTAATGTTTAATGAGTACAAGTGAAATTTTCGCAAATTGAGAATTGCAGTGATAATGACGATAGCGAAATGGAATTGCATAATTTAACCAAAGTTGTGTGCTTACCTCCGCTTACCTTACCATCGGATACATATGACAAACAACTTGGTCGGTTTGTGAGTATACTAGACAACATACTGTTCATTTCGATAACTTTTTCACCGGATACCACTTGCTCTGCCTTCTAAAAGAAAAAGGTTTTTGTGCAACTGGAACAATCAGAGCAAATAGACTGGTAGGCGCAGGCCTAAAAACAAAATTACCTCGACATGATATGGATTACTTATTCGACCAAGAGCATAAGATTGCACTGGTTCGATGGAGAGACAATGCAGAAGTCACTTTGGCTACGAACTATGATCAGATCGATCCGATAAGAAATGTAATGCGATACGATAGGAAACAAAAGAAACGGATCGTTGTACCCCAAGCCAACCTTATAGCTAATTACAATAAATATACGGGCGGAGCTGAGTTGCATGATAATGCTGTCGCTAATTATCGGATTGGAATCAGAGGGAAGAAGTGGTGGTGGCCACTTTGGGTTACCTGCTTGGACAGTGCTAGTGTCAATGCATGGAAATTGCATTGCATGATTGCTGAAAAAACCAATCAGAAGCCCATGAGGCAAATTGATTTTAAGAATTTCATAACAAAAACTTTGTTATTATCCATCGAACCGGTAACAAACACCGAACTAACTTCGTCCGATGAAGAAAACGAAAGTTACGACGAGTTCATAGATCGACCAACATCATTGCCCAAAATAAAAGGGATGCACATGTCTCTGTGTGTCAAGGGCTGCTATCGTCGGTGCAAAATATGCAAGAAGCATACTGCCTATACTTGCATCAAATGTAATGTAAACTTACATGTGGGCAATTGCTTCAAAGTCTACCACAAAAATTTAAAATAATTTTTTTTATCAATAAACTAAAATGATAACTAAATTCCTTAATTGTTTTTATTTATTTGTAGCTTTAGCACCTATATTTATTTAAAATTTATTTTGTTATATTTCATATCACACAGAAAATTAATTGCTCTAATTATCCCAGCGGTCGAGATCTCGACCAGCAGTTTTCGCAGGTAGCCAATGGCAGAAAAAAATTTTTTTTTTTCAAAAATGATTTTTGACCGATTTCTAACTAGCCCTAAAAATTTCATTAAGATATTAAAACATTTATGTAGCTTGGTACAAAATGGGTTAGTTACACATAACAAAGCAGAAAAACCTCTTCCCGGATAGAATTCGATACCTATTCCTAAATATTTTCTAATTGAAACTTTCAGTATACATATTTATCATGTACTACTAAATTTAATGCACTATTGGACGTGGTTTAATGGCAATTCATTTCGTAAAATAAGTCGCATCTTTGTTATGGATTTGGGAGTAAAAAGCTTTTTGTTTGCGATTTTATCGTATTTTTTTCATATTTATTTCTCTGTCTTACACAGTAAAATTTTACAAACGCAAAAGAAGATTTAAATAAAGAATGTTTTTATTGAATCCAGTTTCAAAGAAAAAATAAAATTAAAATAATGATTTTTTTTTTAAATTTTTTTAATTGAGATTGCCTCGACATCTTTTTTCAGAGATTTTCAAAAACTTTTGTTTGTTGAGTGTTTTTGATAGTCTTTGAAAAAAGATATAGAAACAAATAAATTTGTTCAATTTGTCTAATTAAAAAAATAGTAATAATAAACAAGAACAGTTAAGTGCGTGATGAAAATGAATAGTATAGTACATTACATATGTACATATTTCTCGTTGTGGTTGGTTATATGTATATTGAACGTGCAATATTGTGGTGATAAGAAATAAGTGTTTTAAATAAATATGATAATAAATTAAATTTGACGAGTAAATTAAATAATTTTAAATCTAGGTAAGAGCTATACATATTATTATTATCATTTTCTTGCAGAACGCTATGTATTTCATAGTCGTGTATATTTAGATTCTCCACAACAAAATATCGACGATAATATTGAAGCCATACTTCCGGGCACCTGCTCTTGGGCGGTAATTTAAGGCAATTGGGCTGCAACAAAAAATTACCGCACACACGAAGTGTCATAAGCCAGATGCATTTCTGATGTACATATTAAACAAATGTTCACCGTACAAAAAGCCGTTAGGTTTCATGTATGTAAGATCTAAATAAATTTTTGGTCTTTCTTATGATGTCGACCGAAAGTGTTGTTTTTATTTTAAACGAAAGAAAAAAAGCTTGCCACAGCGTAAAACAGGAAGTTAATTTGCATTATAGAATTTAAAAAAAATATATATATGATTGTTTTTTACCTTTTGTAGGTAAACATGGATTATAACCAATTATATCCGAAAGTCGAGTGCTTTCATGATAATTTTAAAACTTTTTGCTATTATTATTATTGGCCAAGTATAATTCCTTTTTTATTTTTGATTTTTTGATTCAGCTATTGGCCTACCGCGTTTTATGTAAATAAAAATGCAAGTTTTTATTCCATATTGTCCCGACGTTTCGTGAATTGTATGTTACCTTTTTCAAGGGATTTTTGTCTATTTTATTAAAAAGAGAAAAACATCAACAAAGTTGCAATAATATAATATTTACAATTAATGACTTACAATATGAATAAACATCACATAAATATTATTTAATTTTTTTTATATAAAATTGTTTATATTAATTTAATTGAATTACTAAATTTTATTTTTAAGTCACAACAAATGTTTTTAATTTATTTTGAATCACAGCGTTTTAATTTGACTTATTGCTATTTTATAGTTCGTACTCAAATTATTGGTATCTTCTTTAATGTTCATAGTTTTGCTTATTTTTTGTTGGATTCTTAGACTTTCTGTTATAAATCGTTTTCTCATGTTGTTTACTTTGTCCAGTATTTTTATATTGTCAAAGTCTGGTTTGTGTTTTGTATGTGTGATATGTTGTGATAGTGCAGTGTTTTCTTTATTTTTGTTTATGTCAGTTTTATGCTCATTTACTCTTGTTTTCAAACTTCTTTTTGTTGTAACTAAAAGTCTAAGAATCCAACAAAAAATAAGCAAAACTATGAACATTAAAGAAGATACCAATAATTTGAGTACGAACTATAAAATAGCAATAAGTCAAATTAAAACGCTGTGATTCAAAATAAATTAAAAACATTTGTTGTGACTTAAAAATAAAATTTAGTAATTCAATTAAATTAATATAAACAATTTTATATAAAAAAAAATTAAATAATATTTATGTGACGTTTATTCATATTGTAAGTCTTTAATTGTAAATATTATATTATTGCAACTTTGTTGATGTTTTTCTCTTTTTAATAAAATAGACAAAAATCCCTTGAAAAAGGTAACATACAATTCACGAAACGTCGGGACAATATGGAATAAAAACTTGCATTTTTATTTACATAAAACGCGGTAGGCCAATAGCTGAATCAAAAAATCAAAAATAAAAAAGGAATTATACTTGGCCAATAATAATAATAGCAAAAAAACTTTCACGAAAACTTTTTGTTCCTCAATTTATCAAAGACCATTCTAGTAAACTTTTACTTCAAACTGTGAAGGATATCGAAAACATAAGTGAAAGTAAGTAGCACGTACTATAATTAATTTATAATTGATTGTATGATATGTATATACGAGTACATAGTTATATTTGTTATGTTTCAGATGGTCATTGTGTTGGCATTTTTAATTTTTAGTGTAACCGACTTTCACAGCTTAATTTTTTATAAGGATTTTTCAAACTATAAAAAAGTTAATGAGATCTACAAACTGTTGTGTCGATTTTTTTTAAATTTTATTTTATTAGCTTTGTTTTGATTGTATGTGCTAAAGTTTTGAAAATACAACATATTATACATATTATCAATTACTGCTTACAAAATAATTAAATAAAATTATGTGCAGTATGAACAGTTGGCTGTACCCATCTTCTCGCGAAATGATCTTATCTTTTTGTCGTATAACTTTAAAGTGAATCATCAAGCTCATACAATTCCCTTTCGGGAATATAACCATATCAATATGACATCACTTGAAGCTGATTTTAACAATGCCAACTGGAATGAAATTTATTACCTGCCGTCTGGCAATGAACAAGTCGGGAATCTAAACTCAAGAAACACGTTCCTCTAAAAGCTAGAAATGCAAAAGGAAGGTCGAATCATTGGTTTACATCTGAGACATAACGACTCATAGAACGATGAGACATGCTTTATAAGCGATGGATTTACTAAGTGACTATCGTTTAGCAAGAAGAGCAGTTGGTTCAAAAATAAAAAATGATAAGTCAATGTACTATGGGAACAAGTTTCAGACCGCAGCCAATACTAAGCAAACATGATGGCAGATTCGTGAGATTGGTATAATTGGATCACACACTAATGCGGGCATGATAGATGTTAATGACTTGAATAACTCATTTACTAATATTCCACAACCACCTACAAAACTTGATTTTTACATAAATTATATTTCAGTTGGTCATGTGAACCAATTTAACTTTCAGTGTTTCAGTGTAGATGATACTGTTAAGGGAATTTCAGCTGTCAAGTCTAATGCAGTCGGCTTAGATGGCATCCAGCCTCGGTTTATTAATTTGATTCTACCCTGGATAGTCCGGTTTGTGAATCACATTTTTAATACGGCTGTTACGACATGTACATTTCTATATGGTTGGAAGTATGCGAAAATTATCCCTCTGCCTAAAAATGACAAGGAGTATACGCATATTTCCATTCTTCCATACCTGTCTAAATTATTTGAACGACTCCTGCATACACAGATTTCCAAACATCTTTTAGATAACAATCTTCTAACCTACCGTCAATCTGGATTTAGTAGTTGAAAACATCTGTGGTTGTTTGGATGATAACAGAATAACATTTTTGATATTACTGGATCACTTCAAGGCCTTCGATACTATTAAACACCAAATGCTAGTTATGAAACTTTCGAAAATGTTTAATTTTCCGGAAACTGCAACAAAAATAATTATACCTTACAGATAGATTTCAGACGCTGATGACGTACATCTTTATATGAGCTGTACCGACACAAAAATTAGCACTGCAGTTGATAAACTTAACCTTGACCTGGACAGGATTTATCAGTGGGCTTCAGCAAATGGCTTATGTGTCAAGCCAGTCAAGTCGAAATATCTAATTATCAGTGCAAACAGCAGTGAAGTGATTAATGACTTGGGGATCATTTTTAATCGCAGCATGTAATGTATGTTTTGTATTTTTATAATTACTTCCGCCTATTAGTTTTTACCGGCGGTATTCAGCGCCACTGGTATAAAATTTGCAAGGCAGAGTTATATGCAGATTTTTCCTTTCTTTTTTTTTTGCAGATGAATGCCGCAATGATATTGTTCATTTAAAATATACATAAATAAATATACATAATTATACATTAGGGTGAACTTAATAATTCAATCTTAAATATACTACAGGATCATATTAACCTAGTGTGTCTAGCTAAGTCATATTTAATACCAATGTTATTGTCTTCCTATGAAATCTTTGCTGTTTATAATAGTACTGACAAACGTAAGCTTATTACAACTTTTAATAACACCATACGTTACATATATGGTCTGCAGAGATTTGATCATGTATCGCCATATGCCAGACGAGTTTTGGGCGTACACCTTGAAGACTCTAAAGTTTAGGAGCTTAATATTTTTACATAAAATTATAGCTATAAAGGAGCCCAAATACCTCTATAACAAGTTGATATTCACCTCATACTCAAGAAATAACAGTATCCGCACTTTTTAAATTTCGCAAAAGTTCTTCGTTTAGCTAATCCTACATCTAATTGCACATTTTTTCATGTTTTATTTAAGTAATAACTTTTTATTAAATTTACCTTATAACTTAACTGATCCTACTGCTGTAATTCATAAGGCATTAGAAAGGGAAATAATAAAATACAAAATTCAAAACCGATTAATACTGGGCTTTAGAAAATGAACAGTAGGTGGTAGTTAAAGTAACTAATATTTCTTCAATATGAATAAAAAATTTATTTATATATGTATACTAAAATTTATTAGCTTATTTGAATAATAATACGTCTATGTAAATAACAAATTATTAAAAATAAATATATTTTGAGTTAACATGAATAAAAATTATTCAGTATTAATAAAATATATTTAAAATAATTAGTTAATTTGGCTAATTTCTTACTCAATTTAAATAAAACTTTGTTACATATACAACGATGAGGTAGTAGTGAAGTTGAAGAAATTTCTTCTTTATAAATATTTACAAAAATTTTTGCCTTAAACGAAAAATGTCCGTAAACTTGAATAAGGATTTTGTAGGCTGTATATTAACCTACATTTCTTCACTTATACATCTCATTTTGCAGTATTTAGGTAAATTTTTTGTTCAGTGTAAGTGCAAATATTACATACGTATAATGTAGTTGGGCTTCATTTATTTTTTGCAATACTATTTTATTCTTTTAATATAAAAGTTTTTAAACTTCAAACACATGTTGGTGTGTCAGGGTCTACATATTTTAATTTTGAAAAAATTTGCGGCCATTTATAATATTTATGTTTGTGGTTTCGATTAACAGTGAAACATTAAGTAATCGCACACTCAATTTAATCGTAATAACTTACAAATTTGAAGTTGGTATCAACGCAATGGAAGGAAACATTATTAAATGTGTTATATTCACATCTGTTTGTGGGTTATTACCTATTAAAATCAATTTATTTTATTTTGTACACTTTTGATCATGAAAATAGCACCACATTTGTGATCTTTTATTTTAATGTTTTTAAAATTTTGTGTTTTTTCTCAAATTGAAATTGCCAACAACAATATATTGCATAGTCATTGTGCTTTACCAGTGATAACAATTTAGCTTTTCTAAGTTAGATTTAATTTTTTTTTGTATTTTAGCGTCAAAAAGGCTTCATTTGCGGCTGGGTGTACTCGATAACTTCACGAATTCCATCTTTGAGGTCTTCAATCGATTGTAATCCATTGGCATAGACAATTGGGGTATTCACACGGTGTCCTATCATGTCATATTGTCATAATATCTTATTATTTTATGACGTCTTAAAAAATTCTTGTTATGCTTCAAACAAAAAAATTCCTAAAATAATAAGACTATTTATGCTCTGTTTTTTTTTTTGTCATAACTAAACAGTAGTGAAGTTTTTGCACAAACTAGCTATTATTTTCGTTTTTTCACTTGTTTTCGACATTCTAATATAAAATTTTTATGATTGTAGCGATTGTCCGTTTTATTATTGTTTTTTTAATCAGCTGACTTATGAGGGGTTGTTCGCAGCAGTCAAATTTTTTCGTGTTATTATTTTAAAACATATGACTTTATGATGACCGCGTGAATACCCCAAATATCAATCCCTTAATCCCAAAGAAAAAAAGTCTTAAGGTGTTAAATCACAAGAGCACAGTGCCCAATATGCAAAATATGGTGTAATACGCTTGTGGAATACCCAATTCCAGAGATCGATAAAAATGGATTTCCTTAGCTCTATTGCGCGAACATCAATTTTCTCAGTTAAGCTGGCCCAAAAATTTTTTAGTTTTACGAATGTTAACATGCAATTTTCATCATATTGTTACGTTTCGACCTTAACGAAAACGCTTCCTTCCTCGAAATCTTTTAATATATCAAAAATAACAAAACAATACAAACGGATATAGGTTTTTGCTTAATTCTGTTTATTTACTTTATCACACTATTTAGAATACGCGAAGTAATTTTTCTTTGCTTGGAGACTTTCACACTTCTATCGCTTTTACACAACTGCCACCAATGGTTAGGCAGCACTTTCTTATATAGCAGTAGTGCAAGTAAAGCTGTTTCTAGATAGTTCTTTGTAGAGGCGGTTCGTGGAGGAACTAGATACTGTTCGGCATATATTTTAATTGGCGTTGTCTGTCAAGTTGAACCGTCACACAGAGGAGTATTTGAGCCAAAAAGGCAAAAATAAATTTAAAGAAATCTTAAAAACTAAGTACGCAGATCGATACACAACATTTACGCAGATCGATACACAAATTTTACATCATATTGTAAATTTTTAAGACCTTATGTTGCAATTTGTAGCTCTCAGACACTGCTGAAGTCAGGAAAGTGAAGAAAATTACACGCGCTTTTAAAGTTTTTTTCAGTTTCAAGATGTTTATATGAAATGTTTCTTGTGACTAAACGTAAAAAGGTATTACGTTGATTTTTATCACGCAAAGATTTGATCAAAAGCTATTTATGTAATATAATTATTTATTTAAAAAAGAAATTATCTTGAATACTAAGGTTGAAACAATTCGTTTAAATATTTAAAAAAAAACTAAATTTATACACTTTATTTGCAAAAAAAAAGGTTTTTAAAAGTGAAGGTAGCAAATGTAGAAATTATGTTTTATACCACAATAAAATTTAGAATCTCTAATTTTAGTCACAAAAAAAGTTTGCGCAAGTTTGCACCATTTTTCAAAATTTAATTTTTTATTGCTCATTAACTACTTCTTCAAATACTTTTTTGATTTTTAGACATCATAATCTTTTGTGTCTGTTGAATTATTGATTTTAAATGTTATTCACGTCACTTTTAACACTTCACAATGTGATTACCTGCCTATAAATATGAGTTCTCAAAGTGCTTATTATCGGTAGTAGTTATAAGGGAATGTCCCTCACCCAAATAAAACAGTTTCTTTTTACCTGCCTGCGCTTTATATAACATTATTTGTTAAAAAAAATATATGTACGTACCTAACTATAGTAATTTTTAAAAGCATTATTCACAAAAATTAGATTAAAAAAAGTAAATATAGGTACATAAAAAATACATTGGTCACCCAAGTACCAGAGGGGGGTTGTTGTAAAAAACTGCCACTATATTTTTTATATCAAATTACACCTAGTATCAAAAGACTCAATCGTTTAATTTAAGACACACGTTTAATAATTTTGGCCAGCTTTTTGGCTCAAATATTCCTCTGTGCGTCATCAAAATCGAAGATTTTTTACTTTACAGTTGCTATAGAGATTTTTTATACAGATTTCTCCAACAATCTTGTAGATGCTCGTTGCTATTTCTAGAACTTTCGCGAATGTTCAATTTCCATTATTTTGAATACTAGTGTTGTTGTTGTATAATTTAATGCTCCCAAATCTTGCACACACAGTTGATTAAACTGTGCTTAATCATCGCGGTATTTTTTTTTTGTTAGTTAAATATTAATCTACTGTAGTGTGAGGAAAAATTAAATTGTCAAAAAAGGTTAAGTATTTCTATGCACTTCTGCCGCTTTAGCCTAGCATTAAAATGACCTTTTTGAGAACCAAAATAAAAACAAGTGTTCAGTGTTCTTCTTAGATTAATTCTGATTTTATTGAACAAAAATAGCGGCTTATATAGTAAATATCCTAATAGTCAGTATTCAATACAATATTGCTGAATATTCAAATGATATTCTAGCTGCAAAAAATTATTTCATATAAACAAAATTCTCACGATAAAATTATTTGTTGAATTTCAATTCTTAAACATTGCAATTTTAAACATTAACAAATATTTCTGTTTATTTAATTTTATTTAACAATTTTACTTCTAGGTTTTATGTTACATATAGTGTTGCTCATAAGTGATAGGAGCGGATAAGGAATAGGAGGTGTGCTTTCACAGGTGGTTAATGGAACAAAAAAAGTGATAGGCTATTACAGCCGAATACTTAGATTGAAGGAAACTACTGTGTGATGCCGCGAGAGCTGCTAGCAGTGCTAGAGCGTATAAAACATTACCACAAGTATTTGTGTGGCCAACTCTTTATGCTATGGTCCGACCATTCTGCACTTAGGTGGAGATGGTAAGTCGGTGAGTTGGCAGAGTGCGGGTATGCGTTGGCATCCGCTTGCTAGTCAGTCGCACGACTTGTGCCTGTGTGTTAAATGTTTGTGGTGCCACCTGGTAAAATCCTAAAAGACAAGGCAATCCCTCAACGGCTTAATATGAAAATCTTTGTGATAGAGCTACACCTTGATTAATGTGGTGCAGGGTATATGAAAGATAGGTGCAGGGTATTTGCAGACTTCAAATATTTTGGTCTCTATCCTTGTTAAAAAATAGCTTGCTTACATTAGTCTGCAAATAGGTTTGTTGATCTTTAAAGGAATTACCTTTAATAACATACCTAGAAGCGTATTGGGGACTACCATAGCTCTGTTATCAGGAGAATGGGCGTACTCATACGATAAACTTAAGGAGTTAGTTCTTAAGATCTATGTGCCATCGTACAGGTGAAGCAGCACCTGGAATTCTTACTGGTTCTAAGCTGTAGAAAGGAATTCTTTTCGGCAATGTTCTGCTTCAGCAGTGCTCGTCCTTAGGGAAGGAATTTCAAGGAGGGACCGGTTACCTAACAATTGATACTACAGGATCTGGTAGCCCCACATATCATATTCCACACAGGTTTGAAAAGTTGATACTCGGCGCATCTTCTTCCAGTGCACTGTCTGTTGGTGACCACTTTATGGTTAATGGTCGATGCTCGCCGCAGGCGCGTGTTAGCTGGAAAGAAGCTCCGTGATGGCTTTCGTGCTTCTTGTATTGGAGATGAGTACAAGTAGTGGCTGTGGTTAAACCAAAAATTACGCTAGGAGTATCGCTGGGAGTAAGCGCCTGATGCGCGAAGCAATGCTTGTGGCTGTGCCGGACTTCGGAATACCACATAAAACACTAGGTGCTGTTGCTGAAACAACAGAACTAGTCGGGCAAGTAGAGTGAAAGTCAGAGAGAAAAGCTGAGTTGTGTCGAGGTTAACTTATGGGTAACCTTCTGACTGGCTAGTTTTTTCTTGCCTGGCGGAAGCCTCATAAAAATTTCCCACTGGCAAGAGGTTAGATATCTCGAACACCTTAGCAAGGTATTGTGCAAAATGGTAAGATTTTGTACAATAATTGCTGCCTGTGTGGGCTTTGCCGGTCACGCAGCTGCTTTTTTAAGCCCACATGGGGCGGTGGTGAGCGCTTTTATTCACACGGTGCTAAGAACACGGTTGTGTGAAGGTGAAAGCTACTTACCAACGTTAAACCTAGACACATCTACACTCAGGTGGCTACTGGAATTTAAAAACCCTGGAAGGCAGTTAGCGTGCTGGATTGAGCGGGTATCACTCGTCGTGTCCAGCGTTCATCACAAAAATTTATTTTACTTTGAGACTCCTGTCTGACGTCGTCCCTCCGCTCATTGACTGCACCCAATATATACTGCGGATTATAAACCCTTCAATAACCCGCCTAGTTGCTGTACTATAGGCCTTCTGGCCGACCAGCATATGAGGCTATAAATAGAGAGTGTACTGCGGATTATCAACCCTCCAGTAACGCCACTAGTTTCTGCACTAACTATTACCACGGGGGAGGATGAGCCGTCGCTTGCCCAGTTTCTTAATTAATCCAAAGAGCTAGAGCGTATTATAAACACTTCTCCAGTTAATTGTCTTACCTACTCAGCAGCCAGGCAAACTGAAACTAATGAAATAGTTTAAATAAATTTGTATGATATATAAAATAATACTTTTTACTTTAAACCATTTAAGCAACCGGGTATTCTAAATAAATTCATATAATAAATAATATAATTTAAAAATTTGTAAATGTTGTGAGGTAAAAACGACACCGGACTTTTACTTCCTCACAAGCGTCTTCAAAGCTACGACCTTAGAGTGCTGACGTTGTGCCAAAGCCGAAGCAAAAGAATGCGTTGCTGAAGTTCGGCTAATGCAAAGCGATACTAAGGAGGACTGGTCAAAAGCTCAAAGGAATGATCCCACTCTAGCAAAAATTATAGAGTCTAAACAGGAGGACAAAAAAGATGTCAGCTAAAAGCCCACTCGTAAAATTATAATTGGGCCCAGTGGAACAGTCTAAAGCTTTTAAATGGACGCTTATATCGTACATGGGAAAGTGCGGACGCCACACCGGTTTGAAATTTGCTAATGGTGCCAGCATCCAAGATAAACGAAGTAATTAGGGAACTCCATAATGGCGGTCACCTTGGTGTAACTAAAACCCTCGAAAAGCTAAAACAGCGTTTTTATTGGGTTGGATGTCAGCAAGCTGTAGCAAATTGCGCACAATGAATTGCAGCCAATGGCTCGGTTAGAAAAAGTCACGGACAGCAATACAATGCGGGAGTGCCGTTTGAGTGGATAGTAATGGATGTAGGAGGTCGTTCTTCTGTCAGCAACGCCGGAAATCGTTATGTTCTTGAGGTTATGGACTATTTCAGTAAATGGCCAGAAGTATGTGCCATACCAAACCAAGAAGCAAGAACTACAGTGAATGCATTCGTAAACAACTGTGTTTGCCGCTATGGTGTTGCAATAGAATTACAATTAGAAATTTTGAGCCTGCAATATTTCAAGAAATGTGAGAGATGTATGGAATAAAGAAAATAATAACAATGCGCTCCACCCACAGTCAGATGGCATGTTAGAAAGATTTAACCGTAATCTGGAAGAATATCTGCGAAAAGTGGTAAGCGCGTATCAAAAGGACTGGGACGACCAAATCCCGAAATTTCTACTAGCACACAGGTCAGTTGTACCCGAATCAACATCACGAATACCTGCTATGATTGTCTTTGAAATCGAGCTGATACTGCCTGGCGATTTAATGAAGAAAATGCTAGCTATTCCCAACAGAAAGAAAACATTAATGATCTGCACGAATTTGAAAGCTAGATACGATCGAGCTGCAAACTCTAAGGGATTCATCGAAGGTCAATTGGTTCTACTTTTCAACCCAGAGAAAACAAAACGGATTGTATCCCACACTTCAAACTCACTGGAACGGACCCTATGAAGTGCTAAAAAGATTAAGCGACGTCGTTTTCAGAATACAGAAATAAAACAGCCCAAGATCCAAAATGAAGGTTGTTCATCTCGAGCGACTAGCCGGCTACGGAAAAAGAGATTGTGTGCCTATTAGGAACGAACTGGCTTGAATAGGCTGCAGTGTTACAAAATTTAAATGTAGATTCAAATTAAACGAACATAAAAGTTCAGCGATGATTAAGCCCAGTTTAACCATGTGTGCGCACTTGGGCCACTAAAAATAAACAAAATATTGAACTTTCAAAAAAGTTCTTGAAACAGCAGTAAGATTGTTCGAGAAATCTGTATGAAATATCTATATACAGTAATCTACTGATAATTTCCCACGCTTAAATGCCTTTCACATTTATTTGCCTCTAATCTGAAATCCCCGTTGTTTTTCCAGATTTTCTTATAAGACTTCACGCTTAATAAATTTCCTTAAAATTTAAATACCTAAAATAAAGTTTTCCCACAACTTCCTTCGTTTAATTACCTAAACAACTTTTTAGTTACAACACTGCCAGTAATATAAGCAAGAATATGTACTCGTATGTATATGTGGTATCATTTGTTGCTTCCCTGTCGGAAAATGTGTAGCTGACTACAAAAATAGCTAACTTTAAATTAACTTTTGTGGACTAATTTTAAGCTATCTAGTAAGCAATGTAAGATTTGTTTGTTGTGTTTTTTTAAATAAATTTCAAAGCATTTGTAATTTTTGAAATTCATATATGTTTTTTAAAAGTTTTTGTATAAGATAAGAGGTTTGAAACTTTTCAACAATATGGTTTAAGGTCTAATAATGAAATATACAAGCTAAACCCATCAACAAACAAAGCTTTTTTATATTATTAATTAATAAATTATTATTTTTCAAATATTAAACCAATACTTTTAAAATAGGACATCGCAATGTTAAAATAGTTAGTTGATTCCATTGAAAAATAATCCAAGTCAGTCAGCACTAGTTGCGAAACAGTTAGCTTAAAGTTAACCCAGTTGCCGACAGGATTTAAATAAAATGTACATACAATATGTATACACAAATAGGTACGTACATACATATATACATACTCTTTGAGCTAATTAAAAGTATTCGCATAATTACCTCATCGAAGTAATAAAACGAATTCGTTTAAATGCTTTCCTCGCTTAATTGCCCAAAAATCTAAGACTTTTGAGCGAGGTAATTATTCGTGGAATACTGTAGCAACTGAAAGGCAGAACGCGCTCGATTTTGATGACGGTTTAAAATGACAACAATTAATTTATTCTACCTCCGTATTATAGTATCATATATAGCAATTTTAGTATAAATTAAACCTTTTTCACATTAAACGAAACACTTTTCAAATTAAACGAAACCTTTTTCAAATTAAACGAAACCTTTTTCAAATTAAACGAAACCATTTTCAAATTAAATGAAACTTTATTCAAATTAAGTAAAACATTTTTCAAATTGAGTTAAACTATTTTTTTAATTTTGTAGGATTTTTTGCTTTGCATTATTTTTTGAGCCATTACTCTCAAATCTCTGTTACCCATTGTTGTTGGTTGCTGATAACGGCTGTACGAATTTATTTTGCACCTTGAAGTTTTTACTACCTTACTCTCCTATGCTGAACGCGATAGAGAATGCACTTTCTAAGTTAAAATTCCATTCTCGACATGATTATAAAAATTCCAAGAACAGCGACTGGCAAGCTCTTCACTAATTCCACTTAATATGATTTAATATGCAAGTATATGAATATGTATTATATTTTTAATTACGATTTTATTTTTTACCATGGATTATGTTTCTTTTTTTTGTTGCTCTTTAATTTAATTTGAAAAATGTTTTACTTAATTTGAATAAAGTTTCGTTTAATTTGAGAAAGGTTTCGTTTAATATGAAAATTCTATATACGCTAGTTACGCAATTACATGCTAACTTGGCATAACTAATTTAACGACCTCGAACAGCTTTTAAAAAGAACTGTCCAGAACTTCTTTTGCTACTATAAAAGAAATTGTTGTCAAAGCGAAGAAGGGGGAACATCACAAACAAATTACTTCATGTATTTTATTCGAAAGTGTTGTAAAGTAAATAAACAGTATTAAGCAAAAACCTATATATTTGTACTTTTTATTTTATTTCTGACAAATTAAAAGAACTCGAGCAACGAAACGTTTTCGAAAAAAACTAAATTACGGAGAAAAATACATTAATATAACAAGCATATTATACAATATATAACTAATTCTTAATATGTTAGTTAATTAAATTAATCACTTGCAGATTGTGTGTACATTTTATCAAACAAAATTTAAGATTATATAAAATGTTTTTCTCTTTTTAGTTCTAACACCAGTAATTATGTATATAGAAAATTCTTTTGGCATCAGTATTTCCACTTTTTTATTTTATTTCTTTTAGACCGAAATCGAACAATATCCAAGTTTTTGAACGAATTGGTTTCTCATATTTGCATTATATTGTTCGACATTCCCGGATGAGCTTATTACGGTTTGCAAGTTTACATATCAGTGGGGTCAATTAAAATTTTGTGTTTGGTACACAAAAAACTCATATATAAAAAATTATTTTAATGAAGTTACCTACAGTTTGATGAAGAACAATAAAATCTATCTATTTTTGCGTACACTAACATATTCAGCCCAATTATTAGTATATTTTCCTTGAGACATTTTTTCCTTTTCTCATTCCTTCTATATTAATTTTCCTAGGTTTTTTCCCACAGGGAAAAAATTAACATTTTACATTAATAAAAAGGTTGAAAATGGTTATTTTTTCATTCGAGTTTTTCCACTAATAATTTTGAAATAATCAACAAATATTAACAAAAAAATAAGTATTAAATAAAATAATAGTTAACCTTTCTTTTGTAAGTACAAAAACTCAAATAAACAATAGGTTTGGCATTTATTTTTATTTATCTACTATTATATGCACACATAACCTTCTCTTATATTCAGGTATGATCTGACATAAGTGGAGGTCCTAATAAAGAATACAAGTTTACAATAACTGTTGAAAGTATTTATAATTTAATTGCAATGAAACCATCCGTTGAAGGTGTTCCTTTAAATGTGTTTGTCCTGGGATCACCAAAAAATTTCGAAACGGGAGGTTCAAGATAAATAGGACAAAAATAAATTGATATAAACCAAATTACATAAATTCAAATATATATAAGGTTGTGTTTTTATTTTTACATTCAATTTTATTTAATTCCAACGAGGTTTTTTTATAAGTTTTTACATATGTAAATAAATAAATTTTCCATAAAGTGTGCTCCGCTCCCATTAATATTATTAATTGATTGAACTGCAGTAAGATATCTGGTCGAAGATAGCAAATTAACTCTACGGTGTTAGCTTCACTCAAAGAATCGTGTGGTTATTCCCTTACCTTAAAATCTATACGTAGGCCACAGCATACATTTATAATTTTAACTGCCTTCACCGGAGAATAGTGAAGATCACTTGTTTTTCAATCACTATCACAAACCTGAAATAATAAAAAAATATTCGTCTATAAAGTCATATCAAATTGTAAAGCATATTAGCTGTCATAATGTACTTTCCCTTTCTGTTTTAGAACAAATGTTTTTTCAGCGGGATCAATAATTTGTACATGCGTTGCATCAACGCATCCGGTATATTTTTTTTATTTTTTATACACCAACAAAGCAATTTCTTTTCCTCTGATGGAGGCATTTTTATCCACGTTAGGCAAAGATGCGCTTCAAAAATATCAACCACTTCTGTGAGTAGCTTAAACTTAGTTGAGCCACCGAAACTTCGGCATCTTTTCCAACGTTCGTCTGGCGAAAAAACGCAAACAACCACTCAGTTTCACCATAGCAGATTTTTATTTAATCGACTGAGAGTCCGATGTAAGCACTCTTCATAAATAAGTGTTAACACTTTTTTGATTCTATATTTTTGAAACCTGTGACAAGAAAAAGATAAAAATTTTGAATCAAACCAATTTATTTTGTATGATTGTCCGGACTAAAGTGGATTTGATGCAGAACGAATTTACAAGCACTATGCTGTTTATTTAATTTTTTTTTTCACAAAAAACGAGTATTTTAAAATAAAAACTTCGAAATTATGAAAATCGCTTCTTCAAATTAAATCAAAATTTCAAATTAAAAGTTAAATGACAATAACAAAACAAACTGATATGTACATATGTCAAAAGCAAAAGAGCTGTTTCTGATTTTCAATTCCTCTAATTTAGATTTTCCCTGGGTGATTAGAATATGTGGATTTTTCTTGGGAGCAACAATGTGCTCATATAAATTAAAAGCCCTAGTTGTAGGGATTTTTAGCTACTATCGGACACATTGTACGCTCTACGAGCGCAATAACACTGTTTAAATAAAATAATTTTCATAATTGATATAATGTTTGTAACCTAAAATTATATTTTTACGCTATTTGTTTAAACTATAATTAGACCGTTTCATGTTTGATTTGCATTTGCCAGAAAGAAAAAAATTATATGTATGTATATATTTTTTAATTCGAATTGTAGAATACAATCATTTGCATATAAGTACATCCATACACAAGTGTATATGTTTCTATTTGTAAAAAGCCCGTGTGCATGAATGTAGGCAAGTATGTATGATGTATGTATGCATAAAATATATGCCATAAATATAAATTGAGCATTTCGTCAAAACAAAAAAAGTATATGTATTATAAAACAAATACAAACAACAAATGTGTATGTATGTACGTTCGTTTGTACAAACATATGTATTTCGGTTATACCTAATTATTTATTATCCATATCGTTTACATTGCAAACCATTCGAAACCTTTTCTATATGCGTTTGTTTGCTCACAAAATAACCAAAATTAAGTAAATTAATAGTTACCTCTTTCGAGGGACATACTCAGGTGATTTTTGGTTTTAAAATATTTGGGTGTAAAAAGTATTCATACATATATTTGTACAAGAACAATAAGCATGCGATGTACAGACTTTTCATAATCTTTAGTGGCTGACCGAACTCACTTTTTCAGACCGAGCCCAAGCTTCGGTAGATTTTTCAGACCGCACTTTTTTTAAATTGAATATAAACAGTTTAGCGTTGTACTTTTTGTACTATAATATTTTACATAGTTTAGTTTTTGCATATCACTAATGATGTACACACAATGTATCTAAACTTTGAAATTCCGCAAAAAACTCTGACCGTCAACCGAAGAAAGGTTTTTGTCGAACTCCGACCTAACTGATCGCTCTATTTGCACCTTAAATATAGTTCTTTTAAATAAGAATTTAACCCATAATTTACAAATAAAATCCTGTTCTCTAATAGTTTTGTTGAGTTTCATTCCATGAATGCAGATGCAGTAAGTGTCACTACTCATAATATTTAGTTATGCGACTTTTTACTATATACTATGTAAAGGCGCTGCGAAATAATGCCCGAGGAAATAAGATCCCAAAACAGGAAACGAAATATAGTCCCAAATTTTATACAGAAAACAGAAATACGAAAATTTTGGGGCGATTCCGCAAATTTTTTGGGACTTTATTTCATTTCTTAATGAAATAATATTTTATATTTTCGAAAACGAAATATAGCTTCAAAAAACGAAAACGAATTAAGGCCCCACAAATTATAACCATATTTTTACTTTGGACTCATCATTCATTCGTCAACTACGCAGCTTTAAATAAATGAAATAAGGTCCCAGAGATTTCATATAAGCTCTTGAGACCTTATTTCATTTTCACTAATTTTAGATAGTTATTAAAATTAAATATTTTTTAACAGTTATTTAACGGTACATTTTTGAGATTCTTACTTTTGCTTTATAAAGACAAAATAAGTATTTTTGACGTCAAAGGTAGTGCAGCCAGTGTTGCCATATATTTCTTAAGTCTTCGAATCGAACAAAAAATCTTTTTTTGCATTAAAAATCTTTTCTTTAAGGTGATTTTATAGAAATCAAATTCAGTTAAAATTTATTTTAATTAAACTAAAATAATATTTTTTGTGGAAAATTAAATAGCATAAAATATTTATTGCATATACATACATTTCAGGCATGCATTTCAGGCAGGTTTTTACCTTCAAGTTCACCATTTTCAAATCAAATTCAGGTATTTAAAACAATTCTGAATTGTCCAAATTAAAACACATTCAGTATTTTTCAAACCAAATTCGGCATTTTAAAGATCAAAATCAGATTTTTTCAAATTAATTTTATCTAAAGCGGGCTGATTTTGGTTTTTAAAATGCCGAACATGGTTTGCTGGGTTTGATTTGTAAAATACGGAATTTGTTTTGGAAAATTCAAAATACCTGAATTTGATTTGGAAAAGGCCAAATTTGAAGTTAAAAGCCTATAATTAGAGTAATAGGGTATTTACATTATACATTTCTTTATTAATCTTGCTATTCATTTCTTTTGTTTGTTCGAAATTTATACAATTACGATCAGATTTTTTTAAAAAGTCTTTGTTCCTTGGTACGAGTATGTCTAATTTTTTTTTAATTTGTTCTCATTGATATTAATTTGAGAAAAAATTCTTTCGACGTTAGCTGTTGCTACTGGTATTGACAAAACTGTGTAGAACGATTTACATTCAAAATTATTCCGCAAAATATTTTAATATTCTTTTCATTCAATCAATTACATTCTTTAACGTTGAAGTGGAGCAATTCTCGCCATTCGTTGAATATTTTTCGAATCGATAATATTTGGAAAGAATTTCGTAAACTAGGAAATACTGTTTTATTTGCTTTTCATAATATTAGTTGGTGCCATGAACTCGACACATTTTGAAAATTCGCTGTCAAAATCAAACTTTTTTGATAAAGTAAAGAAGTAAAGAAGAAAATAAGTAGTTTAGTTAATAGGAATCTCAAGTAATAGGCTAAAAGTGCAAAATATCATTTATTAAAAAATCTTTTTTTAGCTAAAAAATCTTATAATCTTTTTGGCACCGCAAAAAAAACTTCAAAAGTAAGATAATTCTTATATATAGTAACATTGAGTGCAGCTTACATAACTTAAAATGGAATGCCTGTTTTTTACGGGAAATGGATCCAATTCATCGCTCCTTTTCGTCAAAGAAGAAAAAATTATATATAGTAAGAAATCTTCTTACAAAGATGTCGTTATTGTTGTAGTAATTGTAAAATAAAAAAAACACACTGAAGAGTACCGACAGCAATTGATACTGGTGTATGGTAAAATAATTAATAAAATGGCTACTCAGCTTAAGAACACATCAGAGTCGCTGCAATACTGATCTAAAAATTAACACAACGCGCAATATCAGATTTGTTAGAAGGTACACCACATCTACTGGTTGGTAGGCATACTTATTGCCTGTGTGTTACTTTTCTTAAAAGAAATTAAATTATGTATATCCAGTTAAAAATTCTAAATCTAGATAATCCTAATTGCAATTTTTTTAATGTGATTTAAGTCTTTAATCAATCACCTATCGCTAAAATATCGCTTTTAATGAAAAAGTTTTTAAGAATTGCTAAGCTATACGTAGAAATGTAAGTAGCCGCAAATTTTTACTCCAATATGTGAGATCTTCCAAACATGCTTCGGTAGCTTATCATAAGATAATGGCATTAGCACTGCTTTCACATAATTTAATTAAAGATGATATTAATTAACTTAAAACGGGAATTTATGGACAGCGAAAATAGATTCACAAGCTTTTTAAAATATTTTGAAAAATATTGGATAAAAAAGGTGAATTGTTTGAAATTTAACATTGTATGATGTTTTATATTTGATTAAGGTTGGATGTGAAAACTTTAGTGTTTACTTCATGGAGGTATTTGGTTAAAATTTTACTATACGAAGTTATTTAAATAAATAATTTATTTTTATATATTGAACCTGAAATAAATGCCTTTGCTATTTTTCTAATAAATAAAAATAGAGAGTAATATATTTTTGAGTTGATATACTTGGAATAAGTATTTAAGACAGGCCAGAATTTATTAAAAATTTCGCAAGCAAAAGTATGGCCTCAATGCATTCTGCACTAAGGTCCTCAACTATTGTATAGCTTTTTGCACTTTATAGTAGAAGTTATTTTTGACGCTTACTTTTATTTACTCTACTGGGGTGTTTTTTTATAATGAAAAATTGTCGCAAATTCAGGACCATATTTCATTTTTGCTTTGCGGTTTTTTTTCATTATTTTCGGACGCTATTTCATGAAAAATATTGGGGCTATTTTACATAATGAACGATAGCCTCAAATTTGAGACCATTTTTCTTTGGGAAAAGGACAGTGAGAGAAAGAACAGATGGTGAAAGTGAAAAAGCTTAATTTTTACAACTCTGATATTGCGCATTGTGTTAAGGCCCAACCATAATATGCATAAGCTAACTTAAGCTACTGTCAAAATTGAACGAAAAGTCTGTCAAATGCTTAAGCAAATTCAAATGTGTACTTAAGTGAACTTAAGGAAAATTTACCTATTGTTGTGAATATAAGCATTATTTGTATTTTTTGTGAGTAATTCATATTGAAAAAACTAAAAATTGTAGCAGTTTTTATTATTGAATTTTGAACAGCGTTACCATTTTAGCATTTAGCTTGATATTGATGCATTAACATTTTTGGAAAATATGCTACATATTTTAGCATAATTTGTTTGAAAACAAATTGTAACAGTTTTTGGTGTATTTGTTTTACTTTTTTAATTTTCATTAAACATGGATTAGAAAACCTTCAAGATTGAAAAAACAAACAGATAATATATTCGTATGATTGAATTTCAAACAGTTTCCTCAAAATTATTTCAGAGTACTGCTGCAAAAATATATTATATATCAATGTTTACATAATATTCTTAAAGTAAAATTCGGTAGGAATTTCAACTAAAGACGTGCATTTGTGTAACAAGTATTGCGAAAATGGTTCTACCATGTTACATACAACATACTATAAGTATATGTGAGAAAATGAGTGCTACTGTTATTGTAATACTTCGGTCTCACTAACTCACTCTACTGAACAAACCAAAAAATTGTACTTGTTTTCTTGCGTCCAAGACAACATTCCACTGTTTGCATTTGAGAAAATACTATTTGTACAACAAGTATAAGTGAGAAACTTATGTTACAATAAGTAAAGTTATAAAGTTGATGTGGGAAAGTGCATAAATTTTAAAGCCATTTGTCGAACCGATATATGGCTTTGTATTATAAAACCATTATTTATTATTTTTATCCATTAAATGCTTTTAATTTTAATAATAAAATGAAAATAATTTTAAAATGCCAAAAATTTTGGACAGTTATCTTAAATGTGCAGGTACAAAGAGGCACGAAAAAACGAATTTGTGTGGGGTTTCGAATAGTGACTGAAATTATTAATTTTGTGCATTTAAGTCGACAGTGCTCTTAAGCAAAAGCAGATAAATCAAAACTACTGTATAACGTCTTTTATTGAAACCTCTTGCATTTACATGTGTTTTTTTTTATTATAGGATGAAATCATCAAAAGACACTGGCAGTGATGGTGTTTGCCAGGAGTGCGAGACTTTAACACGCTAAAACACCCCTTTACACTTACCCAAACGTTCCCCGTGGAACTACCGTAAGGTTTTACGCCACGAGGTGGGATAGGTCCTAGACCCGATATAAACTAGATTGATTCTTGCGCGAATTTCTTCTAACCTACGAAGTTCCAATAGAACTAATTTCACAAAATTACATACACACGTCCAGTTATTCAAAGATTCCAACATGATTGGAACTATATTTTCCGGTCTAATGCTACGCCCTAAAACTTCTTCTAAGTACGCCCTCCCACTAACAAATCGTGGAGATATGAAGAACGCATGTTCGGCATCTTTCACGACATTACTATCACAGCTGGGACAAAATGGAGCACTGTCATGTCCGAAACGATACAAGTACGACCTAAAACAACCATGTCCACTCAAAAACTGAGTAATGTAGAAGTTTAAGTCACCATGTCTTCTTGCTAACCATGTCTTGATGTCAGGTATCAGTAAGTAAGTCCATCTTCCTTTATCAGTTGCTCTCCATCATTCTTGCCACTTCCGTAGGCACAAATCAGTCACACCATCCGTACTGTCCGGTATCATGCCGGCAATAACAAAAGCGGCCTCGTCCGAAACAGTTCGGAATGCGCTACATACTCGCAGAGCAGAGAGCCTATACACAGGGGATATCAGGCGCACATGTGTAGAATATCTCAGTGCATCTGACCATATAGGGGATGCATATTGGATAATACTCCTTACTACACTAGTAAGCAATTTTCTCTGCAGATATTTAAGCGATCTTGTATGCGGCAAGATCCGGGACAGCGCTAAGCATGTTTATGATGCTTTGGAGCCAATATACTGCAAATGCTCATGAAAAGACAGACGACTATCAATTATGACGCACAGGTATTTTAGACACTCCGTGGATTCTATGCTACACGTGCCAATATTTATCGTAATTGTTTCCCTAATCTTACGACTGCTAATCAACACTGCTTCTCTTTTATGGTCTGCTAGAGTTAAGCCCATTGATCCCAGCCAAGATCTTACGATCTGAATACTGGCATTTGCAATGGTTTCCACCTCTACTAGCTCTTTTGATACACATACATTTGCAGACGAACAAATCCAACTATCTTTACCCTTTCAGGTATATTTGACCTCAAAACTCCATCGTACATGACGTTCCACAGCAGTGGGCTAAGTACTGATCCTTGTGGCACTCCGCGTCTCCTAATACCCTTATCAGTATCATAAACTAACTCTCTATTCCGGAAATAGTCCTGTATAATTGCCAGTAGATAACCTGGGATGCCTAATCTAGCTAAGGCATCAGCAATATGTTCCCAGTTTGCCGTATTAAAGGCGTTCTTCACGTCTTAAGTTAAAACTACACAATACTTTTTTGCTCCGTTTCTCCACCCCTTCCCTTGGATAGCCCGTGCAGCAGTTTCTACTACAACTTTTATAGCATCTACTGTTGATATTGCTTTCCTAAACCCAAATTGGTTATCTGATAAACCACGGTTACCTTCAATATAATCTTCCAATATCCTACAAATTATGCTATTTAGCAGTTTTCCAGTAATATCTATCATACACAGGGGACGATAAGATGAGGGGTCATCTAACGGCTTATTATCCTTAGGTAACAATACTAACTTCTGTCGCTTCCACATTGTTGGATAGGTGCCCTGACTCAAGCATGCGCTTACTACCTTCATAAAATGTTCAGGCTGGGGCTTAACAGCTTCTTTTAGAACCATATTCGGAATGCCATCTACGCCTGGTGCCTTCTTGTCTTTAAATTTTGAGACAGCACCTTCTATCTCGGAAATCGTAACCGAAGAAAGGTTGAAAAATTCTGCCGTATACCTATGATGCCATGTCGGAATTTCCTGTTGGGGAAAGAGATGATCTATAATTCCTTCGAGGATAGGCTCTTCTGAGAAAACACCTACTCTTGCTCATACGAATTGCAATCTTCAACGCATATCTTTTATCCTTATATAGATGGTGGTATACACTATTCTCAAAACTACCTCGAGTCCTTGTATACAGCCTTCGGGCACTTACACACTCTGATCGCAATCTAGCAATTTCATCATTCTGCCAGTAGACTGGAGGCTTATTTGGTGACCTATTGCGCTTTACCATAGCTACATTATACGCAGCTGTGATATGACTTACCAATTGTACTGTCATATCTTCAGCTGAACCATTCAGTTCCGAGTTCTCCATACAAGCTGCGAAGATATCCTTATCAAAGGTATTTACCTTCAACCCTGTCAACCCTCGGATTTTTACAGTCATATGGTGCTGGTCATCTTGCACATCTATAATTATAGCACTGTGATCGCTATAAGTATAAATGTCAGATATTCTCCAGTTCACTTGGCTTGCGATGCTGCTACTGACAAATGTTATGTCAAACACAGATCCACAATCCCCCCTGCTGAACGTTTGTTCAACTCCATTATTCATGAGTACAACATCCAGTGCAGTAAAAGCTTCTAAGAGCACTCTGCCTCTTGTGTTTGTCAAGCGGCAGCCCCATTCAACAGCCCACGCATTGAAGTCACCTGCTATAATGATGGGGTTTCTGGTAGCTGCATCTGCTACTATATTATCAACAATTATCCGAAAGTCCTCTATAGAATATCTTGGGGAAATATAACATCTGTATACTGTAATGCCAGAGATAGTGGCTCGGGCATATCCACATTGTGATGTCATTCTATCTCGAAGTGTTAGCGTGCTAATGTTCCATATTGCCGATGTAGCCGTATTATCAGAAACCCAATTTACCGATCCCATGGTTCTATATAGCTTACTCAGCACAGCAACATCTACATTTAAATCTCGAACGCTTTGCTTAAGAAGCTCTTGAGCTGCCCGGAAATAGTTGAGATTTAACTGAAATAAATGCATTTTGATGCCCTAGGTTTTCTTGTATACCCTAAGTCTTTGTAGCGCTCTTTTGTAGTAAGAACAAACTGAACATCCAGTGACATGGTCACTAACGACGTCGGTTCCACTCCTACAAAGCAAGCACGACGGTTTATTGGGACACGTTCCAATTTTGTGACCGGATTTGCCACACCGTAAGCAATTATTTGAATGGTCCTGACCCTTACAATTTGCGGCTCTATGCCCATAGTCAAGACACTTAAAGCATCTTCTTAGTGTTTACCTTTTCTCGTATTCGGCACATGACCCATCTGCTCTACCAGACGGCTAGCCAAGGCAGCACTTAAACCAATGGTGGCAGTTTGTGTTCCTCCGTACGCTTTCCTTAATGATTTAATTGCAGCAGGCTGTACACATTTAAAATCGTCGGACTCTTTTATGAGGGCTTCATAGACATCCTCCTTAGAAATTACCTCAACTATATCCCTAATCTCGATCCTAACCTCATGGGATAGTGCCCTTACTTCAGCTACCTCAGCTAATTCTTCTTCTACAGTCGACCTGCAATCACTTGTATTTTTGTGCGCGGGCATACTCAGCTCCAACAATAACTCACCCTTCGCAGTCTTCCTTATATTCTTCACATTTTGACATAGATTGTTCAGCTTAGGGTCTTTCCTTACCTGTCTGAGGATATCAGCGTAGGAAGCGTTCCCACACGTTTTAATAACCAAAGCATCTGGTCGTATTTTCTTATTTTTAGTTCTTACCCTAGGACCAATCTTAATCCAGTTAGTACCATCAACAGTCGGATCTGGTTTACTAGCCGTGGCTTATTGGGAGTTATACCCCTCTTCTTCTTAGATTTGTTACGTTTTGGGCTTAGAATATTATCATCTCTTTAACGCTTTGGGGTTGCACCTATCACAAGGGTCGGTCTTGCCGGTTCATCTGTCTGCGTCTGTTTGTTAGTCTGTGGTCTCTTTTCACTAACATGTCCACTACTCATCTAATCTACCGGTTGCATATACATATAACGCCTGTATCTTACGGGACATGGTCACAATATCTTTGTGCCCGTTCGAACGCGACTTCAAGAAGTCTAACAACTTTGAGATCTTATCTCCTAATTTCTTCACATTATTATTTCCCTCACCACTATCAGCAACGCCATTGGGAAAGATATTACCTTCACTATTCACTTCTGTAGGAGGTGATCTCATGATCACCGATTCCTCATAAATGGGTTTTCAGTACCTCCCATGTTCAACTCATCATATACACGCAGATCACATCTATTTCTATTTATATTATTTTTGTTCATGCTAATGGGTCCAAACTCAAAGCCGCTATCTTCATTCTAATGTGCAGTCACGTTAAGACCCCATGGATCCCTTTGCAAGCAGTGAGATCCATGCGACGGTTGACGAAGAGATCTTATGGATCTTCCTGCCAGAGCCAGATCCGTGTTAATCGGGGAGAGACATCCGAACCTGCACCAGCAACTTAATGATGACGAACTTCAAACGTACTTTAAGACTTGCAAATTTTTAATAGGACGGGTCAGTTGTGGCATTAGCTTGGGAGCCATTTCAGTAAAATTTCACTTCTACATACTCAGGTCCCAGAATACAACAACCATCAGCCCAGGGTTACATCAATTCAATTTCGTAGTTCCAGGAATGCCATAATTAAGACCGTGCTGGACTTGGTCTTAATGCTTTTCAGCGGGGGGCGAGAAAGGCATCCGCCCATAATACGGGTTTGGATGCCGTGCAGGGACTTGTCCAAAATGGGTGCAGTCACGCTGTCTTTGGGTGCCAAATACAAAAAGGCCACCACAAAAACACAGGTATGCAGGGCATCTAACTAGAGCACTCTACATCCTGTGAGAACTCAGGGTCCGCGGGGTCGTCACTGCCGTTATCTTCATTAGAAGATACCCTTGCGGGTTGCTTTTACATGTGTATGTATGTATGAGTGCTTATTTCTACTTTTGCTTATTTAAAAGAATGCGCACAAACATACACACACTTCCCAAATGAAAGCATGTATGAACTGCGTATATAACAAACAGCATACAATGAGTTACTTATAGAATCGCGTCCATAACTGTTGTGTTTTTTTTGCTGAAAATGTATAACACAAATGTGTTACTCTCTTTTTCTCTATACTTCAACACACTCAATCCATATAAGAAGACACAAATAACAACTAACACAACAAGCGCTAATTTACGTACAACTACGCACAAGAAGCAATGATTTTAAAAACTTGTGTCATTTGGATGGAACAATGCACGTCTTTAATTTAAACTTGAACTCTAATATACAGTTACACACAAATAAAAGCGAAATTTGTAAGGAAACATGCTGCTACACTCACAAAACACCAGAAAAATTCGATCATCTTATTAAGATGGTAAAATCTCGAAGATATTTTATTTAATTGAAATTATTTTTCATCCGCAAACAATTTCATAATTTTACAAATAACTTTCTCTCATTTGAAACTTAAAATAAATCATGTAACCAATTCGCAGTCATATATCCAGTTCAAAGTATTTGGAACGGCCTGTTGTATTGCTAAACTGTCATAATTGTCCACAAAACAGACAAATACTTATTTAAAAAATTATTACTAGGTAAATTTTAAATGCACACACTAACCACATTATTTCCTTCTGTTTTCATTGCTTTTATATTTTTATATACAGTAAATTCTTAAATACATACACATGTATGTATGTAGGTTTTTCATCAGAATTAGATGAATTTTTGAAATATTGATAGTAAAATATTTCCTCGAATTCATAAGAAAGCAAAAAATAGCTAAATAAATAGCACACTGATAAAACATAGATAAAAAAATTGTAACATAATATTTATAAGTATATGAAAATATGTAGTTTTTTATTGTTTTCGTTTTAATTTTATGTGTGTATGTGCGCTACTGTCAGCTTGTGGTGATTTACACCTGATACAGTTGTCACTACTGCAGTGTTACTACAATTTGTGGTATTGGAACGTATGTGAAAAAACAGCGATGCTCTTTTCATTCAAATACAGTAGATACGAGAGGACATAAAAACGGTTAAATTAGAAAAAAAATAAATGAAAATAAGTTCATAATGAATGAAATTTAAAACGTTCTATTTTCTTGCGACCCTGTTACAATAAAATGTAAGGAAGATGGATTGAGCTATAGAATATGCAGGTAGCAGACAAATACACGTAAGAGAAGAACATCTAGTCGCAGAAAAGCATACAAAATATATGTATGTATATGTACATATTTTTTCCAGAATAAATAAGAAAATAAACGGTTATTAATCAAAAAACTTTAAAAACCTGATTTCACGTGCTGGTAGAGAAAAATATGTCTAGAATATTCACAAAATAAAATATGGACGAATTGGCGCGAAAATTTTTGGTAGTGGAAAAATTGGAAAACCTATGGAAAATATTATAGGTCGATAAAATAAAACGTCAAGAAGCCAGCACAGAAATCAAAAACTAGTCAAACTGTTCGCAAGAAAATAAAGGAAGAAAAAAATTAAAGTGATAAAAAAATTTGTGAAACTAAAATAAATAATTATATAGTATAATTTATTTTTTCCGGACAGTCGGTCAAAAATATAAATAAAAGTAGAAAACCCCAAGTCCTTAGATTGGGTATTTCAGGATATTTTTTTAAATCAAAAAAATTTTTAAAACACGTTTTTAGATTTTTGTTTAGTGTTAATTTTAATAAAATATTATATACATATATAGCTGGCTACAACAGGAAGAGTGAAGGTAAAGGAAACAGCCTGCCTAGGACAAAACCTGTCCTTCAGAGAAAAGCAAAGAAGGTTGTATTTAAAAGAGGAAAAAAGGATCTAAAGAACCCCCCAACTTGGTAGCCAGGTAAAGATTTTTATTTCGATATTCCTATAAAATCTGTGAAACGAAGAACATAAGTAGTAAGACTGGAAATTTTTTAAGAAAAAAAGAATTAAAAAAACATAAAAAAAGAAAGTAAAATTTACCTAGAAAAAAATTCACAAAAAACCAAAATTATTAATTCCAAAAAAAAAAAAATCAGTGAAATTAAGAAGCAATTTAAAAGAAAAATTTAATTTAATAAACAGATTAAACGTATAATTATGTATATATTTTAATTTTTATATTATTGTAGTTAGTTGATTTGTATGTAGGTATTATAATTGTTTATTTTTTGGGTGTTAAGGTTATCCCCTGCAATAGATTAGGATTTTTGGTTTCATTTTTTTGCGTTACTAGGCGTTAAAGTTACACGGGAGTACGTAAGAGTGCGTTCGGAAGTTATATTTCCCTTTTGTTATTAAAAGCTCAAATCAAAAATGAAAAAGAAATAGATTTTTGTTTTATACCGTAGAGAGTTCTTGAAATTAATTGAAGTGAAAACTAACCTTAGGGAGCTTCTTCAGGGTAGATTGGATTTATGAAGGTATTAAAATATATAATAAAAGCAGAAAAAGATTAAATTGTTTGATTTGAGATAAACACATGAAAAAAGTATAAATTTTGTAAAAATTGTAAAAAAGAAATAAAACCTAATAACGCTTGAAAATAAGCCAGGAACTAAATGATAAAATAGAGAAATAAAGGTATAAGAAAAAGACATAGAATAAAAAAAATACCAAGATTGAAATAAATTTGTATATAAAAGAAAAAAAAAACAGAAGAAAATATATTACCCCTTTTTCCGTTGAATTATGTATTTAAAATTCTTATAAGTAAAACTATATATATATATATTTATTAGACTTTAAGTATGAATAATAATTTAAATAAAATATGTAATTAATATAGGAGAGAAAAGATGTTGGCTTAATTGATTTCAGATACGGGCGTGATGAACAGGTAAGGAGGGTATTATTCGGGATAAATGAGGGGACACCAGAAAAAGTTGAAAGGAGTGTCAGTGTCCTAGGTTGGGAGGGCAAGTAGACCCGAATAGTTTTTATGTACATGCACACACACACAAATTGATACTGATCAATTGCTCCCGGTACTGTTCAGTGACCAGTGTTCTATGCCTTCTTCACTTAAACAGTCCGACAATAACAAATACAATGGCATACTAATGTACATCAGAAAAAATTCTGGGTGTTATGACTTGCCTGAAACTGGGCTCGAACCCACGTTCTTAGACATTACTCGCTTTGTAGTCAACGCGCTAACTACCCAATACTATTAAAGTATTCAGTCAATTTATTATTCCAAATATTCTCACAATTTAATTTCAAACACATTAGAGTGGCATTTATATACATATATTTTTTTATTTCTTATATTCTCTCCCCATAAAATCGGTTCAGTTTTATGTAAAAAAAAATACACAAAATTTTCATAGTGATAAGTTGTGTTTTAGGGGGTGCGTCCACCCCTCATAGTTGGCACAAGCACATTTATTCAAATGCATATGACTATATTAAAAAAATATTTTACAAGAATATGATATACGGCAATATTTTAGCTCTTCTAGTCAACAATATTAACCTTAAAGAAAGTTTTTTGCTAAAATTAATATTTTAGAAAATAATGAATACTAAACGTAGATTATGTACATATATTATTTTAAACATATATCTACTACGTATAGTTTAGAAAAATCAAAATTAAAAAAATTAATAAATAAAAACAATTGTATAAATGGGCTTGAACACACAGAAAAAAACCATTGTAAAATCAACTAAAACAAGGTTGATTCAACTAGTTTTGTTAACAATTTTTTTTCATAAGCGTTTCATATTAATTTAACATGATAATAAAGTAAAATAAAAGTTATATTTATCCACTAAATAACTAGAAATAATGTTGAATTAACATTTTACACCAGTTGATTCAAAGAGATTTCCATGTCAAAATAATGTAAAGATCTTTATTGAAACAATATTAAGAACATTTATAACAACATGAATTTCATGTTGAATCAAAATAAATTTAATGTCGAATCCACTATGAAGCCATTTAGAATTAATGTTACAGCCATATTAAAATAACATGAAAAGATGTTAAAATTGCAGTAAATTTCATGGTTTATATATTGAAATAACATTAACGCAATGTTGTTTAACAATGGGACAGGCAGTTAGTTAGTTAATTTTATTTATCTATATTCATTTATAAGCACATACATATATCAAATACATTTAGGCTTACAAATATTTGTTTCTTATGTATATGTACATATATTATACCATTATTAATTGGAAAAACATGTAAAGGTGAGCAGTTTTTAAAGCTAGTGAAACTGACACATCAAATTCAAAGCAAGTTTTCTGGAAGATCGGCTCTAAAGTTTCCACATTATCTTTGAATTGCACTGATGAACGCTATGCTCTTTGGTTGGCGTATTTATACCAAAGCTTACCGCCTCCTAGACTTGCTCTCCTGCCTCGTGGTATAAAGTAGTATTCCTGAAAGATAAGCATGTATAAATAAATTATTTGTAATATATAGGACATAAAAAAGTGTAATACCAATACGTACTCTTATTTCAGAAGAAAAGTTTTCCACTATTTCATCCACTATTGCTTGTAAATCTTTTGCCGATCAAACTTGTTAAATTCATATTATCATTGTTGGCTTTAACTTTTTTAATATGTTGATTTAACATGAGCCAACGTTTGTTAAAATTGACAATGTCATCTTTAATGTTTATAGCAATGTTGATTTTACAATAATTAATCTTGTTTCAACTATGTGCAATGTTAATTTTACATGAAAAACTGTAATTATTACTACAAAAACGGAATTGACAAAATAAACTTTGATTAATGCTATTTTGACTCTGTAAAAGGTAAAATTTGAAATGTACAAAGTAAATTTAAAACAACATATTGTAATATTTAATTAAAAATTTTAGCAATTGATTTACTTTAAAACAATGTTAAAAGTAAATTCAATTGGATTTTTTCTACATATTAACAATGAATTGATATCAACATTTCATCGTGTTGATTTTATATTGGGTCTTTTTTTCTGTGTGAAGGTTAACTTTGAGGAGCGGACCCGCCCCTAAAACAAGTTATCGCTAAGATTTTTCTTTTTACATAAAACCGATTTCGGGTGAGAGAATATAAGAAGTCGGAAAAAGTTCGTCACACAACTAACGGCCACGCTAATATACATGCATTTCATTGGTGCTTTTGCTATATCATCAGCATAGGCCTTAAGCATATTCTTGACAAGTTTCAAACTTATTGCCTTATGCAACAACTTTCAAGTACAAACATAGTAAGGTTTAAAACTTATTGAAAAACACACAACAAACTATTTATATCCGATGCTAATCTATTTTATTTTGTTTAGCAACCTTTATACAATTAGTCGAACAGTTTGTAACAATAATAGTATTTAATATTCGAAATATTTTAAGGATTTTGCAAATCTATATACGAGGGCAGATCAATAAGTGCGTAACTTTTCGAACTTCCCTCGTAGTAATATGAAATGCAGCACTGTTCACATCAAGTACCTACCACCTGTTAATAGACTACTGTCAAGTTTTGAGCAAGTGTCGTCATTTACTTTACGTTTAACAGCTGCTTAAAACCTACAACCTCGTGCATTTTCTTAAAAATGGAACGAAGTGAATTTCGAGTGCCCATTAAACATTATTTTTAGCGAAAAAAAGCCGTCAATCAAAGCAAGGAAAAGCTGGATAAATACAATAAGGACTCTGCACCATCGATTTCAATGGTAAAAAAGTTGTTTACTGACTTTCGTTGTGGTCGCACAAGTACAAATGATGCTAAGCGTTATGGACGACCAATTGAGGTCAGTGCACCCGAAAATGTCGAAAAAATCCACGATATGGTGTTGGCCGCTCGAAGACTAAAAGTGCGTGAGACTATTGATGTCATAGGCATGTCATATGGCAGTGTGGTTTCGATTTGAAGTGATCGGCTGGGTTTAAGCAAGTTGTCTGCGAGATGGGTGCTGCGTTTGCTCTCAATTGACCATAAACGTAAACGTGTGATAACTTGAAAGCATTGTTTGGAGTTGTTGAACCGCAATCCGAATTGGTACCTCATCCCCCAGATTCAGCCCCTAGTGACTACATCCTATTTCCAAACCTTAAGAAATGGCTCGGTGGAAAGAGATTTAGCTCCAATTATTGACCAAACAAAAGCCTATTTTAAGGACCTCAAAAAGTCCTATTTTTTGGAAGGAATATAAATATGTATAATGGTTTTTTAATATTTATTAAAATTATAGTAATTTAAAATATTAAGTATTTTTTTCAAAATGTATTAATCGAGATTGCCTTTTTTTACGTTTTGTTATCCATGCGGATTCGATAAGGTTATCATGCCCAATTGTCGTAGGAGTACGGGAAATCGAACAAGGAACATGACGAACACTGGGAACGTATGTGCCAATCGACAACAATAAATCAAGATTACCCATCTTAAAAAACCACTAATTCGAAAGAAACCAGTAAAACAAATCTAAGTACCTGCGGAGAAAGAACTTCCGAAGTCAAATTATTAACACCACCTGCAAGAGAAAATGTAAAGCACGGCGAGATTGAAGACATTAACCAAAGTATTCATAGAGAAATCGTACCATATCACATTGGATTAGAAAAATATTTGGAAAGAAAAAAGAAATATTTGGCACCGATTGCGCTAAAAGTCAAAAAATTGCAAAGGCTAGGTCAAGTCATAGGCGCAGAAAACTTGAAAGGAAAGAAATTGCATCTACTTCACTACCGTCCGGAACTGATATCCGTCCATATTTAGATGTGTTATTGAATAACGTTAAATTTGTTGGTCTTCTAGATAGCGGAGCGTCTGTTAGCTGTTTAGGTAAAAATTGTTTCGAAAACGTGGCTTAATTAAAAGTTCATGTTTACGACTTCAAGTCGGTAATAAGGACCGCAGACGGCGCTATGCAACAAATTATAGGAAAAGTTCGGGTTAACGTTAAATGTTGAGACAAAAATGCAGAAACACTGTTTTACTTGGTTCCGACGCTATCTTAAGAATTGATTCTAAGCTGGAATTTCTCTGCGTTGAGGAAATAGAGTAATCGGAACAGAACGATGTAAATGTCTCTACAGGATCTCAGTTAAGAGAGCTGCAGATAGTTCAAAAGGGACTCCGTAGCTACACAATGTTTGGGTTGGCCAAACGCATCTAGAGACGCACACATAGACGACACAGGAAACGCACCACCTAAAAAATTTAGATATTTTCCGATTTCACCGACCGTCCAGAATCTTGAATATGGAGAAATCGGCAGGATGCTAGAGCTAGATGTGATTGAGCCAGCGCTCGATACCAGTTGGAACAACCGTATGACCTTAGTAATGAAACCCAATAAGAATCGACTTTGCCTTGATGTGAGAGAGCTCAATAAAGTCACGAAAAAAGATGCGTATCCGCTGCCCAATATAGATGGTCTTCTTAGTAGGTTAGAGGATACTTACTACATTTCGGCCATTGATCTTAAAGACACATTCTGGCAAATCCCGTTTGATCCACTTAGTAGACCCAAAACCGCGTTCACCGTGCCCGGCAGGCCACATCAGTTTAAGGTGATGCCATTCGGGCTGTACAATGCCGCACAAAGACTTTGCCGCCTAATGGATAATATAATACCTCATGAATGATCTCTTGGTTGTCTCGCTCGCCTTCAAGTCGCACATAAAGATCCTTATAAATGTAGGCAGAAGGCTCTCGCCGGCATGACAATAAATATGACTAAGTCGAAATTTTGTCGCAAGGAGGTAAATACCTCGGATATATCGTCGGAGACGGGAAGCTCATAACTGACCCGGAGAAAGTAGCAGCCATAACGAGGATTACAGCGCCGAAAAATGTCAAAGATGTTCGCAGGTTCTTAGGCACTGCAAGTTGGTATAGGAGGTTCATACCTGAATTCTCTACCTTATCCACACCTATCACTGATACTTAAAAAAAATGAAAAAGATTGCGTTCTCTGAAGAAGTCGTAAAAGCATTTAACGAGCTAAAGGATCGTTTAGTTTCAAGTCCCGTATTGTCTAGTCCCGATTTTAAAAGGCACTTGTACCTGCAGTGTGATGCCGCGAACTTCGGCATTGGCGCGGCTTTATACCAAAAAGATGACAGTAGTGGTGAACACCCTATAGAAGGTTAGGTTAGGTTCCATTGGCAGCCGTGATCAAGCACAGCTCACGTGGGTCCATCAATTAGTTCCCGTTGTGCTACCATGTTGTCCCGTCTTCCAAGGGTCCTATGTTATCTGGCTGCTGATATTCTCACGCAGCCACCCGGTTGATTCAATGAAGGAGTGGATCTTTTTTGAATCAATATTAGAGAGACAAGTTTTGTCCCCAAGGGTTCTTTGACCGAAAAGTTTAAGTCTTAGATCATCGAATGCCGGACAATGACAGAGAAGATGTTCCGTCGATTCTTCCTCTTCTTCATCGCCGCAACTTCTACATATGTCATTGTAATTGAGCCCCAACCTTTGGGCGTGCCTCCAAATAGGCCAGTGTCCAGTTATTACCGCGATTAGGTTTCTGAGATGAGGTCTGGATAGCTGTAATGCCCGCTTAGTCCTTTTTTCATCTATTATAGGCCAAATTTTTCTAGTTTCCTTACAGGTAGTTTCATCTAACCATTTCTGAATTGCAGTAAGCTGAAACTTATGTGCAATAAGTTGTTTACTCATTGGGAGAGAGACGCCTATGTCATGTGTTGAATCGTTTTGATTTAAAGTGGAGCCTGCATGTGCCAACGCGTCCGCGATACAGTTTCCATGTATGTCCCTGTGTCCTGGTACCCACTTAAGGGTAACCGTTGAATGTCTCGCTATCTCGTCCAGAGATATCCGGCATTCCTTGACAATTTTTGATGTGATGAACACATTCTCCAGGGATCTAATGGCCGCCTTACTATCGGTAATGATCTGAATATCCCTACCAGATATTTCGCCATACCGAATGAGTTTTGCGGCTGTGTAGATGACCGTTATTTCAGCCTGAATGACACTGCAGTGGTCCGGCAGCCTTAGAGGAATGCACCAGTTTAGCTGCTCGGAGTAAATGCCAGAACCGACACCATTCAGTGATTTCGACCCGTCCGTGAAAATTTGAATCACATTCACGGGTGTATGTAGGTCATCAGGGTGGACCGCGTTATCCGAAAAGCTTACAGAGAAGCCAGGATCAAAGATTGGCTCAGGTGTGACATAGTCAACGCTCATGTTCCAATTTATATTATATAGGATGTTGGCATGACCGATATTGTAATCTCTCTGGTGGCTTTTAGTCTTACTGCCGTGTTCGCAGACAACTTTTTAGCCAAAATGTCTGGTGGTAGCCAGTTCAATATCGTGAACAGTGCCTTAGAAGGAGTTGTTCTAAAGGCACCTGTTACTGTTATTGCCATCATTCTCATTATACGTTCAAACTTAGTTTGATGACTCTTCCGCCTAAGCGCCGGCCACCAAACGACTGCACCGTAGAATAGAATGGGTTTAATGATACATTCGTATAGCCAGTATACATTTTTCGGGTTGATACCCCAATTTAGGCCAATGGCTTTTTTGCAGCAATATAATACAGTTGCTGCCTTAATGGTTCTGGAAGTGGTATTCATATTCCAGTTCAATTTACTATCTAGTATTATTCCAAGATATTTGGCACTATCGGATAGTTTCAGTGGAACCCCATTCAGCTTTGGGGTAACAAATTTGGGAATTTTGTATCTCCTAGTGAAAAGTACCAGTTCCGTTTTGGCCGGATTCACGTCCAGACCACATCCCCGGCACCATTTTACGAGGACATCCAGTGCGGATTCCATTAGTTCAGACAGTAGTCTGGGATCCTTACCCAGAGCTATGACTGCGACGTCATCCGCATACGCAATCGTTCTGCAGCACGTCTTTTCCATGGCCCTGAGGAGGAAATTTATATTTAGGTTCCAAAGTAATGGCGAGAGTACACCTCCTTACGGTGTGCCCCTGGTAGCCACTTTGGAAATGTTTGCGGCGCCCCAGTTAGATTCAATACGCCGAAAGTGCAAGATGCTACTAACAAATTGGATGATCTCTGGGTCGATCTCCAGTAGCCTCATCGCATTAATAACCGACTCTGGTTTAACATTGTTGAAAGCTCCCTCAATATCCAGGAAAGCAACTAATGCGAATTCCTTCTATTGTAGGGATCTCTCTATGTGACCCACCAATAAGTGAAGCGCAGTTTCGGTTGACTTCCCTTTCGTATAGGCATGTTGAGCCATTGACAAGTAATTATGTCCTAGCTTTGATCTGATATGAATGTCTATAATTCTCTCCAGTGTTTTCAGCAGAAAGGAGGATAGACTAATTGGCCTGAAGTCTTTAGCCTTAGTGTGCGATGTTTTCCCCCCCTTGGGGATGAAGACAATATTATATATTGTCCATATAGATGGGACATGGGAGAGACTTAGGCAGGCTCTGAAAATCACCAAGAGCCATGGCATCAGTGTCTCTAGGTTATTTTGCAGATCCGCTGGGATAATCCCATCCGGACCTGGGGATTTAAAGGGATGAAAGCTTTTAACAGCCCATTCCGCACGATGACGAGTTATCGGGATAATAGAGTTATTCCGAGCGCCATTAAGAATTACCTCCCTCGGCACATCATCAGTGCAGCCTGGGAAGTGAGTATTCATCAGAACCTCAAGGGTCTCCTGACTATTTGTTGTCCAGGATCCATCTGCCTTCTGTATATACGATGGAATAACTGGTCTTGAGGATAAGATCTTACGTAGCCGACTTGTCTCCGAGGAGTTTTCTACATCACTGCAGAATTCCCTCCATGACCGTCTTTTAGCCTTCTTTATAAGATTCTTGAATCCATTCACTGAGGATTTGTAACTGTTCCATACACCATTACGTTTCGCCTCGTTAAAGAGCTTCCTGCTTTCTTTGCGTTTTTCAGCAATTTCCGCATTCCACCAAATGGGCTTAGCCTTGCCTTTCCTGTCGATTCTTTTACAGGATTTTTCTGTTGCCTCGGTTAAGACACTCGTTAGTGATTCCACTGCGGAGTCAAGCATGGACACATTGCCTATGCTATCTTGGCATGGCGGCAGCTTGTCTTCGAGTACACTAGCATAGACAGACCAGTTGGTCTTTCTTCTGTTCGTGTAGGGTTTCACTGAATCAACTCTAAGAGAAAAATTGAAATCAATGTACATGTGGTCAGAGAAGGAACAGTCCTTTGACACATTCCAATCGCTAATCATATCCGAGAAACTATCGCTAATAAGCGTAATATCAAGAACTTCCCTTCTGTTAGTCACAATAAAGGTGGGCTCATTACCCCTATTAACTACTGTTAGTTCATTTTCTACTATAAAGTTTAGAAGTAACTCACCTCGTTGATTGACATCCGAGCTGCCCCAGATGATATGGTGAGCATTAGCGTCTGCACATATTATGAGGGAAATGTTGCGCCTATTGGCATACACCATCGCCTTCCTGGTTAAACCGTTTGGAGGATCGTCCTGATCGTGAGCCATGTAGCAGCTCATAAACCATACTGTCCGTGTTTTGTTTTCCACCGCGACAGTGCAAATGTCCTTGTCGCTAAAATCAGAGAGAATAAAAGCTTTGAGGACGTTTTTGACCATAACACAAGCTCTGGTCTTACCTTGTTCAGCTGCGTACAAAGTACTATAGCCGTCTAAACTGAGTCCGCAAACCCTGTCTTTATACAACAATGCTTCTTGGATGCAAATAAGCTCCTCCGCGCCTGAAGCTAATCGGAGGAGAAGGGCAGCTGTCGTCGCTTTAGACTGATGAAGGTTAATTTGTGTGACCTTCATCACAGTTCATCACTATGGACGACTGTGACGTTGGCATCCTCTGGGTCGTCGTCCGATTCCAGAAGGATGTCCTCATCGTCCGCAACCTCCATCCTGCCAAAGAAGTCACCCACGAATCCTGTGATCGACTGGGTGTCCTCGCTGGCCGATGAAGCAGCGGAATCGTCCTCCATAGTTGCCATAGCCTTCGTCACCGGAGCTTGAGACTTGTAGACACTGTTAATTATAACAGTGGCCTTCCTGGTTTCATCAACAGCGTCAGTAACCCGCACTATTTTCCAGTCTTGTGTGGGTAGCTTTGGGTTACTGACCTGTATGATTTCCAGGATCTCCTTGGGGTCGGATGGCTCAGCGGGGATCCTGGCAACAGATCTGGGCCTTTGCGGTACATCGGCCAGAGGTATTGCCTCAATTTTCGCGCCTCGCCATACTTCCCCCAGGGACTCCACGGCTTTTTTGTACTGCAGCGACGACCGCTCATCTGCACACGCTATTAACTTGATGTGCCCTTGATTCCAGCCGGCATCATCACATTCGGGTGGTGGTCCAGGGTTACCCCTAAAAGCCTTGAGAAACGCCTTGGAGAGTGCGACGACAACCAGTTTCCAGTTTTTGGAAGAGATGGTGCCGTCACTGGCGTTGCGGTTAATGATCGCCCAAATCAGATGGTCCTTTGCCACCTCCTTGTATGATCTTGTTAACGGCCGTTGAGGCATATTTTTGGGCCTTTTAGTCCCAGGAAGGGTGTCCTCCCCTGATCTTTGCCGTTTTGGCGCTGCTTCAGTTGGCTTCCCTGCAGGATTACCTTCCGTCGCAGTGGGTTGGACCCGTTCAATATCCTCAATATGGGATTTCGCCCACTGAAGAGAGCTTACCTCTTGCTCCGTGAGCTCACCGACCGGTTTTCCACCAAGTCGGCTGACGATTTTAAAGGCGGAGCGCCTAGTGGTGTAGGCCCGTTTGGCGGGATTTATATGCCTTTGGGGTTTTTTAATTGAGGCCGTAGAGGCCGAGGGAGGTGCTGATGGGGGCATCGAATCGTTCTTCGGGTGCCCTGTTTGCACAAGATTCGGCACATGGGAAGCTGGTTTAACGGCAGACTGTGTCTTAACCGTTGAACCTGCGCCCGAGGAAAGGATTTTGACGAGGTTTGCTCCCGTCCGGACCTGAGAAGCCTTAGAGGTACTTGGTTTCGAAGAACCTTGTACCAGGCTTGGTTTGCGACCGCCTGAAGGCTTGGTCATGATTTTTTGCGCACTAGTAGCAGACCGACTAGCAGAGCCTGGCGCAACCACTCTGCTAGACGGGGTCTCAGTAGCTAACAACTTACTACAGCCTGAAACCGACGTTGTAGTAGTTGGTTCTCCGGAGATTATGAAGCCCTTTACCGGATACGTAGGGCGTGAGTTGTTGTCTGACATTTGGAAGACAGGGGGGGGTTTGCATTTTATGCCTTCTGCAGGCGAAAGGATTGCTGCCGCTCCACTGGAGACAGACGCAGACCATCAGCCGCTCAATATGAGGACAGACGCTGATGGATTTTCACGGACCGACAGGTCTCAGAGAGCCAAAGATGACCGTTTCAGGCCAGCGGACTAGGATACTCCATTAGCCGCTCCACCTAGGAGAAACAGACGCTAATAGAGTGGGGAGGGGTAGTTCTTTGTTCGTACTCGATTTAGACCCTTCTGGCATGGGAGGCCCTACCTGTCGTGACTAACATCACTACCGCCAGCATGACTCTAAATGTCACAGTACTTAAGCCCTCGATCGCGACAAGATGACTACCCATTCGCGAGGGAACACTCTATAGAATATTTTTCAAAAAATACGGCCCAGAAAAACTACTCGACCTCCGGGAAAGAATGTCTAGCCGTCATATGCGCTATTAAAAAGTTTAGGCAGTACATAGATTTGATGCGCTTTACAGTAATAACGGACCACTCAAGTTTACAGAGGTTAGTGAAACAGTAGGACTTAAGTTGTAGGCTAGCCTGATGGACCCTAAGGCTCCATGGCTACGACTTTGGAATAAAACACTGAAAAGGTATTAAGAATGTTGTACCAGATTTTCTACCATGAACCGACATGGATGAGTTATTTTTGGATGAGCGTGCGTGTGTAGCCCTTGAATCGAACGATTTTGAATCGGAGAGTAAACCAGAGCATTTTGAGTGGAATAAGGTCTTATATAGAGTCCAACCAGAGTAGATTGGATGAGGATTTATCAAATATAGGATGTGACCTTCAATCTTCAATCCATTCGTTGACAGGCGTTTCTCCGTATTTTGCTTTATTTGGCAATTACATAATAACTCATGCGGATGTCTATAAAATAGCCAAGGATTTAAGAGTGTTAGAAGATGGTGTAGTTAACGTAGTTCTGAAAGCACCGAAAATACAATCCGTCAGGGAAAAAATTAGGCACAAAATGCACAAGACGTACGAGAAGAACATGAAGACCTATAACATACTAAGCAAACCCACTGAACTTAAGCCTGGACAAGAGGTGTTCAAAAATAACTTCACGCAAAGCGATTTCAAGAAAGGCTTAAATGTAAAGATCTGTAGACCATGGCTGAAGTATAGAAAAAAAGCAAGAGCCGGACGGAACACATACCAAATAGAAAATGTCCATGGTAAAATTATTGGAAACATACACGCGCAACACCTGAAATGCTAGATAACAGACGAGAGGGAAAAGGAAATGAATTCATTTCATCAGTTATTTTTAGATTAGCACTCGAGAGCAGATCTGCATGACGCTCAGCAGTAAATGACCGCAGAGGGCGAAAGCTAATACCCTTAACAGAGATAAACTTATTTGGTACATCTAATTCCACATAAGGAAAAAGAAAATGAGGAACTAGTTCTCCCCCACGACGGGGAGATGGGTTTGTTTTAGGTTGGTATCAGCCTAAGATTCTGCGAGTGTATCATTTAAACAGAACCAGGTTTCCTATTCCTGAATCACTGACAGTCTCGACAACTCAAATTGATTAGCTCCAAAGATGGTATGCTTTCCCAACCCTTTTGATTTTACAAGCGACATAAAAAGAGCTGGCTTTGTGACGACTAGGAAGATTACGTATGCTTGTTATGCCATTCTCTTATAAGTCTCAACAGTGAAGATAAGGTTGCAGCCGTATGGTAACATTGCCTATGTAGTAAAGTTACCGCGGGTGGCAATCTCGGTAGAAGTTTTTTACTGACACAAAAAAAAATGAATTTAAAGAAGAAAAGTGAAGTAAAAAGTGGCCGGAGAAGTTTTTTGAGCAAGCTTGATCAAGCGGGCTGCCAAAAGGGAAAAATAAAAAGATCATAGGGTCAAATGGAAAAAACGATAACGGCGACTACGAGAAGGGGTTGGCGCGAAAAAAGATAAAAAAAGTGTAGTCATCTCCATGCGTAAAAGAAAAGCTTCGTGGTGGAATGGTTGTAGTGTTCGGTGATTCGAGACATTCAGTGTGCAGTGAAAGAAATTTGTCATGTATTTCAATATCGTCGCATTTTTAAATTGCTTTATATCTGTGCTTAAAAGGACGGTAATTTCCGTTTTTTTTTTCTTGAACAAACCCCCACTAAATTTCTAGAATTCGAAATTATAACCTTTTAATAAAGTTCTATTTGTACAAGCTTGATGTTGATTGTTAGAAAACGAATTACTACAATATAAGTCTTTTATCAAACCGTTTGCTTTAATGTAATAAAATTATCAACACATAAACATGTACGAAAGGAATTAATATACTTATATATAGTAAATTTATACTTCTAATGCATTTCATTGATTTTATTAATTTATTTCTCTTTTTGATTACCCATTATTAAAAATTATTAATGTAAAGGAAAAACTAACTAAAATTAAAACTATAATTATAAAACGAAAACAGGTCCGTAGCCTAACCAAATTTGCTACTCATATAGATCTAGTATTTTTTTTGATTTGATAAATCGATAGTTACGATTGTTAAGATTATTTTTATTAATTTAAATGTGCTTTTTTTAGCTGTATTTTTTTTCTAATATCACAAGTTACAAATACCATTAACAACGAAAATAAAATGAATTTTGCATAATTAAGTATGTCCGTGCAAATATCTTTTGTAGGGGTTTTCGTAGATGATGTAGAGTTAGATGATAGATTTTTAAGTGGGGCTCTACTAAATTCAACGTCTATAGACTAGGGAGGGTAATGTGACCGGTTCTTTGTAACACCTGTAAGAACCTTTTTCGGCAATAAACATAACAATATGCTTTTAACCTTCTTTTTAATCTCATAACAACCATATAGGGGCATAGATTTTATTTGTATGGTCACGCGGTCCTGTAATAATAAAATTGTTTTATATCTTTTAATATCTACTTAAAAAGGGATTCTGTAATAAAAAACTCTGTACAAAATTACTTTACATAAGGAGAGCACAGAACCCCCCTTGCCCGACTGTTGCTTGTCTGTCGATGGCTCCCGCAGTCCTTTCATTACAGTAGTAAAATGGAAAGTTTTACAAAACCCATTCCGAGACTTTCGGTTCCAAAAATGTTCTTCTTATTTCAATTAATATTAAAGTTCATTCAGCAAGGGATGTTTTAAAATGTTTTAGATTATCTTGGATATCTGAACGAATAGCTCTTAGACCTTTTCTGGAATATCGATTACTTGAAATTTCAATCGAGTATATCGACCGATTAGCTATCTGACAATTTTTTTCCATTTATTAAGGGAAGTCTACAGCATTTTGGACATCCATAGTTGCTTGTAGTTTTTTTATCGTTATTGTTTTATGGCAAGACGTCAGCTTCTGATTTTGGTTTGAGATTACATACTAATTGCAAAAGCGATTATATGTCCTTCTTTAATTAGAATGTTAAAAATTAGTCGTCATATTTTTTTTGGTTTGCGATTAACAACAAAGCTTTAATTTTTACATGCGATTCAGTAGCCCAGTTTTGTTTTCCTAAGCATAATGTTAATTTATTTATCTATTTAGTCACCTATTTTCTTATCATCTACATGAGAAAATCCCCCATCAAATATACATAGAGGAGTTTCTAAATTTTTTTTAAATTATAAGAATTTTATTGGTTGATTAGCAGAAATAACTTTGCAAAAAATGGCTTTACCCAGAGCTCCAACACCAGCAATAAGAGCTGGTGCTTCAAGTCAGGAAAAACTTTGTTTTATTTGTGAAAATATCATGTCAGAGAATCAGGAGTGTATGATTATAAGCACGTGTAAACATAGTTTTCATCAGTCTTGCATAGAAAATTTTTTGCTGACCACATCTGAATGCCCTTCATGCAAAATCCCATGCGATCTTTCTACTTTAAAGTTTCGTAATTCAAATTCGGTGTTTAAGCAGAAACGTATTGCAAGATTCTCAACGATCTTTTTTGGAGTCTAGTGGGTTGGAAAATGAAACAGAGCAAGCAAAGAGAAACCCAGAACCTATTGTGTGAACTCCCACTAATTCAGGAAATGTTAATAATAGGTCTTCCTCAACAAGAAATAATCAAAATCATCAGAGGAATTTAGTAGAGTCAGATCATTATTAATAATATAATTTTAACTATACTTAAGCGAAATAAACATAATTACACGTATGATGATATTTCAAAAATTAATTACCCGTATTTACCATATCACGTAAGGCTGCAGAATTATATTAAAAAATGAAATGAAATATTCAACAATAATGGTATAGATTCTATAAAAATATCAAAACCCAAACGATCGACTAGGCTTATTCGTTTCTACTTTAAAACCCGTAAAATGTTTAATAAATTTGTAGTTTCTACTATTATCAGTAATCCCACGGATAAACGTTTTTACGCTAAAGTGAGTTTTTTATCTTTTTCTGAATTATGGTCTTCTTGATACGGAAGCAAATATTTGTTGCATTGGATCTGATTTAGCTAAAACCAATTTTAGTTCCTTTCCTAATTATCATAAATGTCGATCCTACGTAAAAACTGCAGACGGAAACTCGCTAAGTGTAATAGGTTGGTTAGAAGTAAGTAAGTAAGTTATGTTCAAAAATCAAGAAAAACACTTAAAACTTTTTATTATCCCATCCATAATCCAAAGACTCATACTAGGTATTGATTTCTGGAATGCTTTTGTTCTTATTCTTAATATCATAGAGTCTGTTGATCTTGTAGATATATCAGTAATAAATAGTTGTTCTTTGTCAGAAAATAAAACAGACGAGTCAAATAACGTTAAGCCTAAGCAAAAGGAAGAGGAAATATCCTTTTCTTTAAATCTTAGTCAGCAGCACCAATTAGAGTCCATTATGGCGTTGTTTCCAAGATTTAAGAATAAAGGTCTTGGTAGAACAAAACTGATTCAACACGATATTGATGTAGGCGAATCCAAAGTTATTAAACAACGATTCTACCTAGTATCACCTGCAGTGGAAACCCTTGTGTTTGCTGAGCTAGATTACATACTAAGTTTAGGAGTCATCGAACCTTCCCAATCTGCCTGGAGTTCTCCTGTAAGATTGGTGATCAAGCCAAATAAGGTTAGACTTTGTCTCGCCGCGAGAAAACTGAATTCTGTCACAAAGAAGGATGTTTATTTCCGTCTATAGATTGTATATTTTCAAGAATTCCTAAGCCAATATTATATCTAAATTGCATTTAAATGACGCGTATTGGCAAATAAGCCTTACAGACAAAGCAAAACCATTGATAGCCTTTAGAGTTCCCGGACGTCCCCTCTATCAGTTTGTGGTGATGCCTTTTGGGCTATGTAACGCCCCACAAACTACGAAATAATTCCACCAGATCTTCGCACTTCAGTATTCGGATATTTAGACCACCTTATTATAGTATTATAGTGTCAGAGGACTTCCAAAGTCATTTGTCAGTATTGGTTCGAGTAGCTGAGGTGTTTCGCAAAGCAAACCTCACCTTAAATGTCAGTAAAAGCAAGTTCTGTGTGACTCGAGTACAATATTTAAGGTATATTATAGGAAATGGAGGTATGAAACCGACCCAGAAAAAATTAGTGCTACTGTTAACTGGCCCATACCCAAAAATATACGACAAGTTAGGGGATTCCTAGTTCTAGCAGGCTGGTACCGTCGATTCATTGTGAATTTCTCAAGCGTCGTAGGCCACTTGAAGCAATGACCGTTAATCAAAAGAATTGGTCATCGTGTGAGGCAATGCACTACAGTTGATATTGGATATTTTAAAGAAAGACAATTGAAATTGAAAGTAATAAATAAAATGAGTAATAACAAAAGAAATTGTTGTTACACATGTTTAGACATACATATGTACATACATTCACAACACTTTCAACCAAAAAGAAATTTGAAAAAATTAAATCCCTGCTAAGTACTTAATAAACTTAAATACAACAATGAAGAATTATTGTAATGAAACAAAAAAACTAATACAACAACGGGACTTAAATTTATACTCTCATGTAGAAGTTATGGTATTATACCAAAACACACAAAAAAAAGAACATATAAGGTAAAGAATCTTTTTAAATGCAACAAGATTAAGGGAAAGTTTGGAAACATTGAAAATAATTTTCACAAAAAGATTTTAAACTTAGAAATATCACAAATTAACACAAACATTAAATTAATCAAACGGATAATTTATAATATCAGTACTGGCATTAAAGCTGAAAGTCCACACCACGCGTTCAACGCGCTTGCGTTTCATGAGGTTTAAGTTTTTGACGCTTTAAAAACTGCAAGTTTAAACCTTAAGTTTAAAAACCTTGCTTTATACACGTTTTTGCTTATTAAATTTCAAGAAAAATTTTGCAGACTTTTTGTTATCTTTTTTTAAATTTTATGTTGTTTAAATTGTTTTAATTCGTGTTCCATCAGCTGCTTACGAAAATAGCTTTCAAATAATTAAATGTTCAATTTAAAAAAAATTTCGGACTCGGAACTTGGCAGCACTAGCTGATATGTTGTATACGACTCGTAAAAGTAGAATGTTGTTTAACTTTTTTCGCTTCACAAGCGTTGCAAACTTTTGTTTTGTAACTTGCTTTATGAAAATACTTTAATTTAAATTTTTTGAAAGACGCGTAGGAAGCTTGACGCGTAGAAAGCGTGGTGTGGACTTTCAGCTTAATAATATGTTAACAGAAGAGGACTACACAAATTTTATTCGTAAACAAACGGAGAGATCAAAACATATGACAATGTTATAATCTTTGTCAAATTAAAAACTGATATACACTGAAAGAAAATTATTTAAGATTACATGGTCTTATTTTCAATGAGAGCTGGTTTGAAAATAAAACTAATTTAGAAATTCCAATGGAAATTAAATGGATGTTATCCCTGGGAAGAAAATTCGCATTACCAGTAAGTAAACAAAGAGAAATTCATTCTCACAGTTTTTGAGAAAACAAAAAAATTTTTAAACAAGCATGATGACGAGGAAATAAAACGGTATTAATGTACAAGATAGATTACAATGATAAAATGGAGAAATTACTATAAGACAAAAATATATACAGAAGAACCAGAATAGACTCAACGCCAAAACTTCAGAGGAAAAATAACAATATAATCAGAATTATTTAAAAATGAATGTATAGATTTATGGCAAAAGGGGCGATGATTTTGCTCAGTAGCAATAGGCCCGAGAATATACGGCCTCCCGAAAATTCACAAAATTAACACTCCCCTTCGACAATTGTATCTTCCATGAATGAATCAACTTTCTAAATATATAGGCCAAATACTTAAGACTATTGTCTCCGACAAATACAATGTTACGATTGTGTTTATTTTTGTAAGAAATTGTTTGGGATTAAGCGAGCACCGAAACCCCTAGTTATTCAAGTGGTTGTTTTTCTATCGTGAGATATTTTTTTCATCTATTCTTGCATTTTTATTGAGAAGTAAAGTTTTTTGGTAACTACGATTTGATCAATGTACAGAAAGAGATCTCATATAAATCGAAAGAATTTAATTCCGTTACATTTGCAGAAATAACAAAGTGTAAATTTGATAGGTTCTATTGCATTGTCACATTTATTAATCGTTCAATTATAAATAAGCGACCAAGAATTTCACATTACAAACATAAACAAAACAAGTAAAAGAGATATAATCGGCTGTGCCGAATCTTATATACCCTTCACCATAGTATTGAGTGACAAAAAAGTCACAATCACGAAAATTCGCGCCCACGAAATACGAAAAAAAATTTAAAAAACGGAAAAAATTTCTATTTCATAGTATAGGCTGATTTCATAAACACAGCTTCCAAAGCAACACTGGAAGCATGAGTTTACAAGGCATTCTCGTGTTGCTTTGCAAACTGCGTTTATGAATTCAGCCATAAATTATGAATTTCGTAACAAATTTGTAACAATTTCTTGCTTAGAGTGCACTATAAAAATATTAACATCCTCTTAGTAGCACTTATATATTTTTTCACACATCCAAGAAGTGTTTCAACGTCTTTATCAGCCAGTGGTCTTCGACTAAACAAAGAAATGATTTGAAACGTAAGAACAGGTTTAATAATGAAGAAATTCTTCTTATCGACACCTATTACATAAATCTGTTAGACTAATGATTATAATGTTCCAATATTATCTTCATATTGAAAATAATTTAAAGCTATCAAAAATTCTAATATGTATCAATAATTAAAAAAAATTAATTAATAAATGTTTGGTCAGGATTAGAAACCGTACCTTCTTACCCGGTGGCACGGTTTCGAATCCTGAACACAACACAATGCTATTTTTTTTAGAATTTTCGATATATTTTAGTTGTTTTTATTACTTTTACTTTTTATTTGAAAAAGTTTGTTCCACAATTTATTTAAAAAACCAGGCACAATCTCATTTATAATATTTTTTTAATTTTTGCCTTTTTTCCAATTTTATGAACCATAAAAGGTTTATTTTTCAAAAATATCCAATATGTTATCAGATAAGATTTTGTACAGTGATAAAATAATTATATGATGAATTCAGTAAGTTGTCGACGTTTTTATTTGATATATATAATATAATAATAACACCAAAAATAAAAATAACTTGACGGTATAAGAAAAAATTTTAAATTATAAAATATAACAACATATTTTAATTCATTATTTTAATTTAATTTTTTCTTTGAAACTCGTATGATGTACGTATGTATGTAAACTAGTTGTATTCTGATAGTTGTCTGTTTAAAATTTTGTTAACTTTTCCATTTACTTATCTGTATTGCGGTTGGACCAGACGATAAAGGTTTTGGTTCAATATAACCTGTATATTTCTGATATAGAAACACAATGGAATTTCAACCACAATTGATTTAAAAAATACGAATTCTGTAATTCATATTCAGCCTGCTAAGAAAACAGATGGATTTAATTAAAAACATGTTTAACTTAAATCTTCTTCTGCGTTTACTGTATAAGACAGAGAACTAAATATCAAAAATTACGATTAAATCGCAAACAGAAAGCTTTTTCCTCTCAAATCCAACCCATAATTCGGCTTATTTTCGTAATATTTTACTATTAATCCGCGTCCAATTCCGTAGTGCGTGCTATCGACATGCGATATTCCGCAAAACTATGATTTTTTAGGTGTTTTTGATGAATGTAAGACCAGTTTATTTTATATGAATATGAAGGAATAAATTTTTTATCTCCTAAGATCTTAACTTATCATTTTATATATGTTAAATTGGAGAAAATACGAAAATATGCACAAAAAATAAAATACAAATATGTACGCATATATGTACTATTTTTGGAAATTTTCCCCAAACATTCCGATCTAAAAATCCAAAGTTCATATGTATGATTTGTACGATAGGAACTGATTGTTTGAAAAATATTTGATGAATTGCGAACTATTCTTAGAATACATTTTAATTAAGCCCACATTAAATTATTCACTTGGATAATGCAATCTAGAAGCTAAATATAAATTTGTGGAAAGTAGGTATTTGCAATACTTTTATTCAAAATACACATGCATTTTAAATTTTTATTCCAAATACAAAATAGTTTTTAATAAAAGTGTAATTTTCACAATGGAAATAATATTTTTTAAGTTTTTTTTAAATAATTTCCAATATTGCAGTTGCAATTTTTAGAATATGCGCTAATTTCGCGGGGTTTTTAATTTTTTAGTTTCTTTGCTAATTACATTTTGGAGCTTGATATCAAATTAAATTCTTACATCAAACTTTGTTTTTATTTTATAGAAAAATGGCAATTAATTGAAGTGCTTTTGAAGATTAACTCACTAATGTTACAGAATGAAAGAAACATTTCTTATCAAATTCTAGCCGGGAAGAGATTTTTCTGCTTTGTTATGTGTTATTAAGTATCCAAATAACATTTTAATTGTCAAAAGATTTTTTATCAAATTGCACAAATACAATAATAATACCGGGTTCTGATATACTGCAGGTACGCTCTGCACCTGAATATAGAAAATAATTAAAATTACACAAGTATAACACAGGCTATAAGCATCAATTTTGCCTTTCTTCTGAAATCACAAATAGTCATAAAAAATGAAATATTAATACACTTGCAAAACAAAACGAAAATTCAATTTCATTGATTTATTATATTTACTCGTACATAGTGTCTTGACGATTCATTACATTTCTTTAATATAAATAACAAAAAATAATTATGGTTATTTATATACGAAAAGAAAATGTAAGCAATAAAAAATACTGTAATACGCATGCATAATATTATACTAATAAACGTACAAAAATAAGTTTAAAGAAACAAACAAAAACAAAACACCAAATCATTACTTTTCGATTGTATACACACAATGTGTAAATATTTTCGCAGTGATGATATATATAACACATTGGTTTCAAGCGTACACCGCTTGGTCAGCACCAAGAAATGACTTGTAGTTATTAAAAGATCTTACAGCCTTCGAAAGAATAAGCAAAGAAATGGCCACTTGTGCTATTTGTCGGAAGAACTGGTGTTTTTCGCATTTTTTGACAACAAGCTTTCATCACAACAAAAAAATGGCAGACGCATTTAAAATCAAAGACATAACAGATTGCCCAAAAAGAATAAGCATTAATACCTAACATATCGACAAAAAAAATTAAAGACTGTAACTAGCAACTATTTACGATTCTTTAAAATTCTGAGTATCTCTTCACAGTTTTTGAATAAAAACGTAGGTACTTGGAACGATGATGCTGATTTTGTGGCGCAGAAAAATCGTTCATTCTATGCAAGTTGTGAACGATATAGCTGAGCGTAGTGTTGCACTCATGGCGGAATATAACAAATTGATCAGCACCAATGAAGAGCAAAAGCAATATTTGCTTTTACTGGCAAAGGAATATAAGAAAAAATACCCTAACACTAATATATCAACCCTTGTATTTCTATAATGAATCATTTTTGTTTTAATAATATTTTTTAGTTTGAAATAACATAAATAATTTTTCATAGTTGATGTCCTGAGTTATAAATAAAAATTTTTTAATTTACCAAATTTGAAGTTATTATTTAAATCCTTGGTATATATAACATATATATATTTTTTTTGTGAGTCCATCACTGTATTGTAATTTGTATATAGGTATAGTGATTTACTTATTTTCTCTATTTCTACGTCACATGTATATTTCATGTAAGTGATCGACATACATGATGGGTGATATACACGTATCTTTTAACTTTTTCTACAGCTTTTGTTTTAAGTTCGAAAAAAAAAGAAAACGAATAGGGAAAATGCAAATTGTAATAGTCGATATGTCATACATGCGTTCTATCAAAAATTTAAGTTTTTTCGATATACTTACATCACAAGCGGATAATATAAGCTTACAATAACTTTAATTCTTTAAAAAAAAAAATTCTAAGAGCATATAAAATATTAAACCATTTGGGATTATATGTATATTTAGCCCAATGAACTTTAAATTATATTTGTGAAATCACCTACGAATAGAAGTATTCATATTCTTAGTGTAACAAATTTGCCATATAAAACAGGTAAAATACTTTACTCAGTAATAGGCCTTGCGTATTACTATAACGTAGATACCACATCTTTTTCTTCCCTTTATAAAGGAGACCGGCCAGTCCCGGAATCCGGTTTCACAGGTTTTGGCATAAAATGCTACCTGAGGCCATCGTCATATTGTAAGCCAATAGTAAATACACACATAAGTTCCTCCAATTGAAAAACGTTTGGTTGAATAGTGGAAGCCGGAAAATTTTTTTCATCGGTAACCCATACCGGGTTGCATCCCACCAAATCCGATTCAAGAAATATTACCTCTTTACCCTTATAAACTGCTTTCAACGCCATAGAATCACCGCTCAGCTACAGACAGCAACACCATTTCCAACAAGATCGAATCACCGCTAGTACAACAGTTATTGATTCGACTGCAACACCACATGTTTAACGGAATCATAACCTGCGATTAGATGAATCGCCAGGTTACGTCTTCTAGTTACTAATTAAATTCATTGAGCCAGTTGAATCACAATTGCATTACATCAAGCTAACAGCCTCACTATTGAAATTAAGTCAAGTTTTTTATTGTTTGCGTTCTATCTAGCCACATATCCTCTTCTGCTAAAATATTTATTATAAAATTTTGCTTTTATTAACCTATAATCTTCTAAACCCTTTTTTTCAAAATTTTATTAACCTAAGCCTTTCTAAACCCTTATGTGTAATTACTAATTACTATACAAACTCTAATTATTATTAACCTACAATCTAATTTCTTACTCGCTAATACAATTATTATGAAACCCTAAATTCGAACAGAAAAAAATATTCTATTAACCTAATAAAAGTAGTAATCCAACAATATATAAAACAACCTGATATCCTAAATATTGCCTAATATACAAAATAACATGACTTATGCAATAATGCCTACAATACTAAAATAATACGTTGTCCTAAATATTTCATTTCCTTAAATTTTTTTTATAAGAGAAGTAACACTCAGGCAATAAATATGTATGCCTACCAACCCGTAGGTGTGTTATCTTCTTTTGGGAAAGGGATAGTGAGAGAGGACAGATGGTGAAAGTGAGAAAGCTTAATTTGTACAACTCTGATATTGCGCGTTGTGTCAAGTTTTTAGATCAGTGTTGCAGCACCTCTGATGCCAAGTAGGCGCATTAAATGTGTTTTAAGCTGTTGTAGCCATATTATTAATTATTTTGCTTCGCCGACGATTTTGCTACAATAACGACGAAGGAGGGCACTGTGATGTCCGCTAGCATACACCAGTATCAATTGCTGCCAGTACTGTTCACTGACCAGTGTGCTATGCCTTCTTCACTTAAACAGTCCGACAACAACAAATACAATGGCATACTAATGCACATATGAAAAAATTATGGATATTATGACTTGCCTGAAGCTGGGTTCGAACCCACGTTCTTAGACATTATTTGCTTTGTAGTCAACGCGCTAACTACTTCAGCCAACAGCTGTAACTAATGTTACGTTGACAAATGCCTAAACAAAATCCCTAATATAATTAACATTTAATTTATTCCCAAATAACTTTTATTTATTTCTGTACAAAAAAAATATCCTTAAATTAAAACCCTAAAAAGTATAACTATTAGGATTTTTTAAATACCAAAACAAAAAAAAGTTCAAAAACAGTACTTAGGGCCATAGAGAAAACCATATGTTGGGTGGGTATAGAGGTCCAGAATGACACCATCTCGTTCTGATAGGTTTCTATAGAATACAATTGGGTAACTTTTCATGTCGTTTAAGGGCAAACTTAAGCACACGTGATATTTTCTTTATGGTAACGTTTAAGGTCAAATAGAATGACAAGAACCCTCCCCACATCCCGAACTAGCTAGCTTAGCAAGCACGTGTGCGACGTTTTCTAAATTATCACTGGGTTCGTCAATGGTGAATAAATTAAAACTTTATTAATTTTTTTTCACGAGCAAACAGTCAGTATTTTCCACCACCCAGAAGCAAAAGTTGCATTACAAAACTGAGGCCTTAATTATCGATTATTAGTCGCTTTAGTCGTTAATACTTGTTGTTAGTGTCTCTTTTTATGTATATAGATATAAAATTTCGTAATTAGAGTTGAAAAAAAGTCAGCCTAGGTAGAAATGGTAAAGTAAGACAACAAAAATAATTGGTTGATTATTGAGTTCTTGTTACAACTTTGATATTGTTTAAACATTTCATTTGTTTTAATGAAGTTTTAATATAATATCTCCAGTTGTTCTAAGAAATATTCGGGTAAAGTTCCCTGATGATCTGCATTAGCAACAGAGAAATGCGCATAGGAACTTGCTATAATCCTCAATAATCAATTTCAATTGTTTTTAATAAAAGTGTTAATATTTTGCTACATATGTTGTTAAAATATTAATTATGGTAAATAGTGCGATTAAAAATTTAAAATACTAAAACCAATTTTGCATACCTCTGAGTTAGTGTACTCAATATGAATAAATTTTAATTTTGTAAAATATTTAATTAATTAACCTTGTCCCGCGACGGGTGGTCATCTTGGCACGATGCGGGGGCTTAAGTGCAAGTAGTATATCTCTTGGTGAGCACGAACTAAGAACTACCATTCCCACGGTCTGTAGCGTCAGTTTTCCCCTAATAGGGGCGGCTATCAGACCAAATATGTCCGCTTTGGATCTCTGATCTCTTTACGTCCATACCAAATACGTGTCCGCAAAACCATCCAGCGTCTGTTCCATATTGGGCGGCTGGGTGGTCTGTTGTTTGACAGTTTTATTCACTTGGCATCAAGTATAAAATTTAACACCCCCCCCCCCCCCCTAAAAATAGATTGTCAAACCAAAAGTGCCCCGAGTATCCGGTTGCGGGCTTAATAATCTCCGGAGACCCTACTCCCGTGGAGCCGACCACATTCCAAGGTGAGTCGAATGCTACTGCGCCCCAGATTAGTCCGCTAAATGCACCAGGACGGGTAATCTGCAAGCTACTGGTAACACACTCAATACAGGAGGGGGCAAGGGGAAACCTGAGCCCACCAAATGTAAAAAACCCGTTGGAGAAGGCAAATGAAAACCCGAGCTCACCAAAGGCAACGTTGTAGCACCTAATAAGGGCTTAATAAGCAAACCACCGCCTGGTGTTGGTAACAAACCCGGCAGTGGAGTGCCTCTGGACTTCAGATCAAGCACTTATAAATCTGCCATGGCTCAGGTCTCCAAAAATGTCACCAAAACCCCCTGCTTGGGCGCTATCCCTAAGAAGGTATTAAACCCAGTGCCATTTGTGAGAATGGGTACTGCGACCACGAAGTCGGGTCACTCGGACTCACACCCCCTGCCAGCAAGGAAGCTGCGACCTCGAAGTCGGATTCCAAAGCTCGGCATCAAGCCACTCAAGGCATACCCTAAAGGCACATGACACCTGCAAGAAGGGCCTTCACGCAACGGCGTTCCGCCGAAAGACTTTCAACACAGATAGGCAAACGGCCAGCAGAGCCCCTCACCCCCGAAAAACGGGCAAAACTTAAGTGGGCGCAAAATTGTTTGGCCAATCTGCAAATGACTCCTCCAGCGGCTGCGGACGCGCCTAAATCGCAACGTTCAGAAGAGAAGGTTCAGGCGCAGAGCCAACAGCGCGCTATGAAACGTCACAGGCCGATGAACAGATCGTTCAGCGAGGTAGCTAAAGGCTATCTTGTACAAGCTGTCATCGATCGTAGTGACGCAGACGGTGGCATGTCCCACGCTCAGTGGGAAATGGTACGTAGGAAACTGATGGGGGCGTTCTGAAAAGTTTACAAAAGCAATCCAGGACCAACCCCCAAATGTGAAGATGTTGGATGGATTCATCGGATGGTGAAATAGATTGTCAAACCAAAAGTGCCCCGAGTATCCGGTTGCGGGCTTAATAATCTCCGGAGACCCTACTCCCGTGGAGCCGACCACATTCCAAGGTGAGTCGAATGCTACTGCGCCCCAGATTAGTCCGCTAAATGCACCAGGACGGGTAATCTGCAAGCTACTGGTAACACACTCAATACAGGAGGGGGAAAGGGGAAACCTGAGCCCACCAAATGTAAAAAACCCCTTGGAGGGGGCAAATGAAAACCCGAGCTCACCAAAGGCAACGTTGTAGCACCTAATAAGGGCTTAATAAGCAAACCACCGCCTGGTGTTGGTAACAAACCCGGCAGTGGAGTGCCTCTGGACTTCAGATCAAGCACTTATAAATCTGCCATGGCTCAGGTCTCCAAAAAGGTCACCAAAACCCCCTGCTTGGGCGCTATCCCTAAGAAGGTATTAAACCCAGTGCCATTTGTGAGAATGGGTACTGCGACCACGAAGTCGGGTCACTCGGACTCACACCCCCCTGCCATCAAGGAAGCTGCGACCTCGAAGTCGGGTTCCAAAGCTCGGCATCAAGCCACTCAAGGCATACCCTAAAGGCACATGACACCTGCAAGAAGGGCGTTCACGCAACGGCGTTCCGCCGAAAGACTTTCAGCACAGATAGGCAAACGGCCAGCAGAGCCCCTCACCCCCGAAAAACGGGCAATACTTAAGTGGGCGCAAAATTGTTTGGCCAATCTGCAAATGACTCCTCCAGCGGCTGCGGACGCGCCTAAATGGCAACGTTCAGAAGAGAAGGTTCAGGCGCAGAGCCAACAGCGCGCTATGAAACGTCACAGGCCGATGAACAGATCGTTCAGCGAGGTAGCTAAAGGCTATCTTGTACAAGCTGTCATCGACCGTAGTGACGCAGACGGTGGCATGTCCCACGCTCAGTGGGAAATGGTACGTAGGAAACTGATGGGGGCGTTCTGAAAAGTTTACAAAAGCAATCCACGACCAACCCCCAAATGTGAAGATCTTGGATGGATTCATCGGATGGTGAAGCTTGTAGCCTTTTCGGATGAGCGATAAATTTCTTTGTACAAGAAGGCGATCGCAAATCTCGAAGGGCTGTGGGAGGGTACTAGCCTCGACGTGGTACCTATAAATGAGATGCCTCGGCAACCTAGAGCATATGCTCGTATCCCAGACGAGCCATCAAAACCTGAAAACTCTGGAACTCCTACAGGTCTGCAACAGTGACGTTCCAACCGATGGCTGGTTGGTCGCCAAGGTTTCGGAACCTGTAGGGGCCTACAGAAGGATCATCGTGGTCCTAAGCCAGGAATCCTAGGCGTCGCTGAAGGAGAGACAAGGGAAGATGTATTACGGCATCGAAACCATCTTCCTGAGTGTCTACAGAGGCTCGGGATCAGGAGGACGATGATCCAGCTTCAGACGCTGTCAGTGGACGAAGGTGCCAGTTCAACCTCTCAAGGGGATACCGTATCCAACTCCGCCTGGGTAGGGGAATTCTTTGAGGGGATGGATGAGGCAGTTGACGAGGACGTTCTCCTGGAATCTGACCTGGAGGACGCCAACGTCACAGTTATGCCGAACAATGAATAGTGTCACACAGGTGAACCTTCACCATTGTAAAGCAGCATCCGCTTCCATGTCCTCCGCCTAGTAGAGAAAGGTGAGGACCTCGTCCTAGTCCAAGAAGCCTTGCTTCACCAAGGCAGGGTTTGCGGACTTAATGCTAAAGGCTTCAGGCTACTTTATGCCAATGGTCAAGGTAACATTAGAGCGTGCATTCTGGCCAAAGGCAATCTAAACATCTTCATTTTATCTGATTACAGTGATGAAGATACACTAACTGCAGAGCTGGAGACGGGCGAGGGCATCATTATGGTCATCTCCAGCTATATGGCATGTTAAGACATGTAGTTATTGTTCATTATATTTGTTATGTTCTTTACTTAATAAATTTGGTTATATTTTTTTTATATTAATATATAGGCCAGCTGGCAATAACCTTTAATTGCAATTTTATTCTTATTTATTCAATTAATAAATTCGCTTACTCAACTTATAAAATTTTATATTAATATATAGGTCAGCTGGCAATAAACTTTAATTACAGTTTTATTTATTTGCTTACTCAACCTATTGACTATTCATATTAATATCAACAAATAATGTATTATTAATTATTAAAAAATCAGTTAAGCATTTTTTAGTCCAATATGTAAGTGTTGCTTGATTTGTAATTCAATGTTGGACTTCCGTATAACTAAGCATTTTTCTTTAATGTCTTAATTATATTTAAACAGAAGTAAAATAAAGTTTTTCTTTAGTGTTTTATAATACGGCAATTCTATTGTTTTATTGTTTAACACCGTCCTTCAAGTTTCCAAGTGCTTGCAAGGAACAAAAACGCAAATTAGTGAAGGCCTAAATTTATGTGTTTAGACCACCAACCACTAATTCATTCACATTAAACATGGCATATGAACGTGAATCTCGGCCCGAAAAGATTTGCAGCTCAGTTAGAATGGCGAATACAAAAAAATTGGCCGGTCATTATTGGAGCAGACGCAAACGCGCATCATGTCGTTTGGGGAAGCTCGAACATAAACGGAACATGATTTCATTCTTTGCCACAATCTTGATATTTCAAATCTCGGGTCAGAACCCACTTTTATAACTGTAAATAGAAGGGAAGTTCTAGATATCACATTAGTTAGCGCTATGCACTCGAATATGATCAGAGAATGGAGGGTCTCTAACGACTGTACTTTCTCTGATCACAGGTATATTGAATTTAAGATAGAAATTCTACTAAACAGGCCAGTGCCCATAATAATCCCGAAAAAGACAAATTGGGTGGAGCAAAAACAGCTCCTCTCTGAACTTATTCCACAACCATATTGCGGTTGAAAATCTTAATAATGCCTTCAACCTAGCGACATCAGAAGCATACAGACCTAGTGTGTGCCGGGGTAGAAGTAAACCACCATGATGGAACTCCGAGATAACAAATGCACGTAAAGAGAGCCATAGACTTTTCAATGAGGCCAAAAGACTAGGCAACCGGTCCGATTATAAGTCCTCCGTCAACAAATTCAAAAACTTGGTAAAAACGCAAGTCCTGGATGTCCTTCTGTAGTAACGTGGAGGGCGCCTCAGAGACCAGCAAACTGCGCAAAACCACCATTCTTTCAGCTCCCAGCTTTATCAAAAAATCTGATGGGAGCTGGACTACTTGGGGACGTGTGACCCTCATGGTTCTGATGGACATGAACTTTCCCGGTTGCGCTCCGTTTACAGGAGAGTTCATGACAACATTAAACATTACATGGGCCATAAACAGTTTTGATCCTTTTAAATCAGCGGGTGCCGATGGCATTATACCTGCTGACCTTCAGCGGAATGCAGACCTAATAGTCCCATGGCTTACTCGGATATTCTCGGCATGTTTTGCATATATTCCGAAAGCATGGACTAAATGGACCGTGGTTTTCATACCCAAATGTGGAAAAAGTACGCACACAAACGCAAAGGATTTCAGAGCAATCTACTAAAAACACTAGAACGGTTGATTGATCTACGCCTTAGATCGGTAATCAACTCAAATCTACTATCCACCTCTCAACATGCCTATACGAAGGGCAAATCTGTTGAAACGGCACTACACTCGCTTGTCGGATACATTAAAAACTCCATAAAGCACAGCGAATTTGCTCTGGCGGCCTTTCTAGACATATAAGGTGCCTTCAACAATATCAACCCAGAAACCATCATCATGGATCTGGTAAGACTGAACGTAAATCAGTCAATAACCAATCTCATCAAAGAATTATTGACTAATAGAGTCATCACATCTACGATTGGATCCTCAACAATTTATAAAGTAGCAAAGCGAGGTACGCCGCAAGGAGGTGTTTTATCTACAATCATGTGGAACCTTGCCATAAACACGGTACTGGTGCAACTAGACTCAAATAGATTCAAAACAGTAGCCTACGAAGATGATGTTGCAGTAGTAGTGTTGGGTAAATACCCATCGCATCAGCCTTGGATCACGTTACCAGATGGTGTATCTGTAATGGACTCAACGTTAACCCAATGAAGACGGAGCTCGTACTCTTCACGAGAAAATACAGTACTTCACTTTACCAACTCTTAACGGAGTCACACTAAGGTTATCCGATAAAGCAAAGTATCTGGGTATCGTCCTGGACTCTAAGTTATCGTGGAACCTAAACGCACAAGCAAGAGCAGAGAAGGCCGCTATTCCCCCCTATACCTGCAAAAGGGCGATAGGAAACACATGGGGTATTAACCCCAAAACAGCCAGTTGGCTCATTGAAGCCAATCGCTCATGATGCAATCGTCTGGTGGCCGGCCCTAGACAAATCCACCTACTCTAAAATTATTGACAGAATTCTAAGAACCTCGGCCTTGATGATTATGGGTGCACCTCGTACCACCCCATCAAAAGCCTTGTTCACAATGTTACACTCGCTTCCTGCCGATTTAATGGTCAAACAACTGACTTCGAACCCGGCAGTTAGACTCAGTGCCGCAAGAGCATGGAAATCAATCAAGGTGATGGACATGCGAATATTATCAGACAGTTTGAGAATCTCCCCGAACTTATAGATTACCCTTCTCCCTACCTTATGCCTGAGAAAAGATTTGCAATGTCAATCTCAGATACTCTCCCTCCATTAATGATCCTAGTTACCTAGGGGAAATGCTTCAGGTTTACACTGACGGATCCAAATCAGGTGCAGGGTTGGGGGGATGCATTTAAATTCCTCAATTTCAGCAGAGGATACGTTTTAAGCTAGTAAATCATTGTAACATAACTCAAGCCGAAATATCGGCCATAAAAAGGGCAGCTAACTGGTTAAGGTACAATAGGATATATAGGCAGGATATTCGTATATGCACCAATAGGAAGGCTGCATTGAACGCTCTATCGGGTGTTTATACAACATCTGAACTGGTAAAGGAATGCCGGATATCCCTAAACGAGATGGCGTCACATTCCAACCTTGAGCTAATCTGAATACCAGAAAACGCAGACGTGCCTGGCAACATAATCGCGGACAAGCTAGCCAGGGAGAGCTCTCGTTTGCAAGAACGGGATACTGACCGGCTAGTGGGAGTCTAGCTGCAAAATCCTCATTCAGCAGAAACTCATAGGGATAGCACAGTCTAGATGGTTCAACGAATCCACATGTGCAGTCTCCAGATTAACCTGACCCCAATATGACCGAGAAAAATCAGCCATCATACTGGGGATCCCTCGGCATCAGCTGCGTATACTTGTGGCTATCCTAACAGGGCACTGCTTCATAGGTGCCCACGCAAACAGACTAAATCTCCCTTTCAACGACTTCTGTAGAAGTTGTCATAAAGAGGAGGAGGAAGAAACTGTAAAGTACCTCTTCTGTCAATGTCCAGCTCTGTCTCATTGCAGAGCCATGTATCTAGGTAACTCGACTTTACCCGAACTTTCAGACCTTACGGAATGCAATCTGAAGGGAATAAACAAGTTTATTCGAAAAACCAGTTGTTTCAACACTGACCACAACATAGGATATCCAATACTTTTTATTTTTTCGCTGTCCATATCGGGCATCACAAAGGGACCTATTTTTCCGGACCCAAGTAAGTCGGTTGCTTGCAATCGGTGGCCTGTGCAACCTAACCTAATTAATGATGTTTGGCTAATTCAATCTGAGCAACGGTTGAGAGTGTAAGTATGAATTGGTAGAGAAAACTTCGTAGGGATGACCTAAGCCACACGGATTCATTAGGCAATTTGAATTGTGAATAAAAATCGCCAAGTTGAAACACTCTTTAAAGTACTCGCTACCAATTCCAATGGTCAATCGACGGTAGGAAAAGGCGGCAATGGCCATAACACGCAACATGAAGAACGTATTGGAAAGACAAGTTGACAGAAATGGAAACTGCATTTCTAATGAGAAGCGTCATCAACTTTTCATTTGGGAATGCACGTCGACATCAGATGTCAAAAATGTTAAAAAATTTAGATTTGAGGTAAATGATATACATATATAAAAAACCTCGCATAATAGTTTATAGTTTAGAGGTAGTAATAAGGTGTGGCGATAATCCACAGGACACACAGTTGTCCTTGGCGAAACTTTTACCGATTATGCTAACGCGAAACATACAGGAACTTGGTTTAGAAGCCAATGATATGATTTTAAAAACAATAGATATAGAACAATTTAAAAACATTTTTAATAATAATAAAAGGAAAAAGAGTTAGATTTTGAAAATCCTGATATACAGGTCACCAACGCATGTAACTGATAATAATACACAAAACGACTTAATTACTAAGTGCCACTTTTTGACTTTGAGATTAGAGATTAAATTAACCTTAATCTTTATTTGTGGTTTTTGGGTAGTCGATTATATGGTTTTGCTTGCTAGTTTAAGCGGACAATATTGGTGGCTTAATCTTAAACTATCAACATACACATGCTTAGCATAAACAGTTGCTGAACCAATGACAACAGAACAAAAAAGACAGAATTTTAAGAAAACCAAATAAAATATATAAATATCTTATTCCAGCTTACTAGTTGTGAAATTCGCCGATATTCTTGAGTCAACATTCATATCACTTGTAAAAATAGTAAATTCATTCAACACCCTAAGATTGTAAATATGATCAAATTCGCTCATTTTCTTCCTCTGTAAAAAAAAACGTGTTGCTTTGATAACAAATTTGAAAGCTGCAAGAAAATGTTGCCATTTTTTGTTATTGAATATGGTAATACTACAGGGTTTAAACCACAGATTACTAACCAGATGGGACACGGCCACCTGACGGTTTGCATTTGCCCTAAAAACTGTCAAAATGGCATCCCAGTGGTAGCACTACGTTAACCCTTTCTTCATTAAAGGACAGCAAATATTTGTTTTGCATATGTCTATCTCTTTTATTTGAAGGGGTTAACTTTATTTACATTTTTGTGTTAAATTTTCATAAAATTGGCGGAAAAAATTGGAAATTCTGATTTAGGCGGACTTTTTGACAGAATTTTCCAATTTTTTTGCGCCAATTATACACAAGAAGTGAAGAAGTTGAAGTGGGTGTTAGCGAGAACGTTTGCTATTGTGTTCAGCAATAAAAGCTGCGAACAAACAAGTTATCAAGAATCAATATGTAAGTATTTTTTTGTGTTTTTTTTAAATAAATATTAAATTTTCATTTCTTTTCAGGAGTCGTAAATGCATCATGGGCTGTCCAAACGAAGAGAAGCTACATCGTTTTCCGAGAAATCTGACAAGGTAAGTTTATATAAGAAGTGTTAATTAAGAAGTGCGAAATTAAAACAGGAAAATTTGGAAAAGTTTTTGGTTTTGAATGGAATATATTATGCCCAAAATCAAAAATTGTCTGCATTACAAGTAACTGTTTCCTGTTTTAATTCCAATTGGTACAATCAAGTTAACCAATAGTGGTAAAATAATTATTAGTGAGTGTTTGTGTTTAGTTGTGTTTTTCGTTTTTGTTTGTAAGACAACCGCTTTTGAAAATTAATCCAGCTGTTTGTAAATAATATTTTCTAGCTGTGTCTTGATGACCGTGGCTTCCAATTGGTTTGACCGATTTAAACTTAGTGTTTTTTCCTTTTTTGTGTGAAATGTGTTAGTTATTTTGTAAAAATAAGCTGAAAAAGTGTTAAAATTGAAAAAACGTATCTAAATTCAATGGAATTTTGCATTTACTATTTATAATTTTTAAAAAGCTTTTTATGTTTTAATAAGAGTTAAAAAAACAAATTTATTAAAAAATTTTCTACATTTCAATATTAATTTCATTAAATATAATTACAGCATAAAACTTCTGTCACCAAATCTTTGTGAGAGTCTTCACTGGATGCGCACACTTTTGTTTGTTGACCAAAATGGTGGGCTAAAACGATATCATAAAAAGCAGAAATATTAATTAGAATGTTCAATTTTTATATTTTCAGGTAGCTAAGGATACTCACCGCTTAGAGGGTTACTTTTTGGACCACCAAATAGTCCTGCAATCGACCAGCATGTCCGTCCACTTTTGGCTCAGATGTTATGCATAAAAATGTATTTAAAAAAATCAAACATTAATATTGTATTTTATCTTTACATGCATGAAAATTACTTACCGTCAATTGTGATGTTTTCGCCGTTACCAAACTGTTGTGGGAGTCTTCAACACTAGCGTCCACTCTTATTTACCAGGGCAATTTGTTCCATCGAGGCAATCTTAGAAGCAGGTGAGTACTTCTCCAAGATTTAATGCTTAAAAAATAATATTAATTTTACTTTTAATAATTGTTTTCACATATTTAATTACATTTTACTTACTGTTTTATTTATTTCCCAGAAATTTTACTGCTGCTACAAGTTGTTGTACACGTATTTGTCTTCAACCACCTTCCAGTTTGTCTGTAAGTTAACAAACAAATTACACATTAAAAAACAACTTTAATATATTATAATTTCTTTTCAGCATATACTTACCAATTTTTGATGTGATTGAGAGAATTTCTTCTAATAAAATTAAAATTTTTATATATTAAAACAAATTAAATAAAAATTTATTGTAGACAAATTTTTTTTTATTTTCATTTGTTGACATTTTTATACACTTCAGGTAATATATATTTGTTGCCACTCACTCATTGTTTTTGAGAATGTCATATATATATTTACTCTTCACAATTTGGGGTTAACCCCGCATGATATGGCCATTTTCCACATGTCAAAGTTGCCATATCTGGTTAGTAATCTGTGGTAACAAGTATAAAGTAATTAAAAGCAGCCAAGAACAAGCTGACACAAAACTGAACTTCACTTTGCAGTACAATTACAAAGAAAGTTGTACACAATTGAAATAAAAAGTCATAATTTCTATATATGAGAAATCATAATTTGAGAAAAAAAATCATTGAATCATGTTGTGGTTAAAAAATCATCCAAAATATGATAAAATCATCATTCTGGTAACGGTGGCTAGAAAAGAAAATAATGGGAGCAAAATTGAAAAGTTTTATGAAGAAATGTTTGCAAACGTTTGCTGATTGATTTGCTCATTATACAGTGACAAACGAAATGAAATACTTAAAAAATACATTTGAGCTAGCGTTGCCACTTTCTGTATTATAGTATAAAAATTGTACTATTTAAAAATATTTGTATTATTTTTGTAACACGAAATTTTTGTACTAGTTTTGTACTATTCTAGTAATTGCAGAAAAATAAAAAAATAAAACTGCAAATTTACCAAAGTATGTATATTTAGAATTCCTTTCATATTCTCTTAATATTTTAAATAATTTCAATTTAATTTTCCAATCAGAATCTCAAATGTTGTACAAAGAAAAAATTAATTTATAATAATGTTTACATTTTTTTATCTGATTATATAAAACCAGATATTATAAAACTAAAAGATTTATTTTTTATTAATCACACAAATGTTGTCGCTGCACAAAAGACTATTTCATTTTATTCTGAAGCAGGGCAACAGAAAATGCATACCGATTTCAGAAATTTTTACATTGAAGTTATTACACACATTATAAACAGATTAAATTTTGATGACGACCTTTGTAACTTTTTAGATATAGTAGATCCAAAATTTGCACAATCATTTGAAATGAAATCGTTATCAAATTTTAAAACCAGATTTCCTTCAGTTGAAATAGATTAAAAAAAATTAGACAATGAGTGGCACGAACATGAACTTTTAGACTACCAAGAGCTAAATCTTTCTTAGAAATTTATTGGACAATCGTTTTTAAAATAATGAATTGTGCTGGTGAAACTCTCTTTCCGAATTTAAAAACATTTATACTATTCCTTCTAATATTACCATTTTATAATTCTTCCGTAGAAAAGGTTTTTAAAACGTATTCGAGAAATAAATTGTCAACTGACACAATTGCATCTATTATTTTTACGAAAGAGGTTATTAAGAAAATGGGGGTGGCAAATTTTGAAACTACTTGAAAAAATAATTTTTACTTTTTATTTTGGAGCAAAAATCTATTGATATTTTGACGGTACAAAAACTGTGACCACTGAAAGAAATATGTATGGATATATGTATAAGTTAACACAACTCTAAATTCCCAACAGGGTATTTAGATTATTGTACTTTATCAACACGCTCATGTTGTGCAATCAGCAATATTCCACACATTGTTGAAGTAAACAATTATAAGGAACTAGAACACCAGACGCAAACTCAGCAGTTTTTTGGTATGGGGCTGCTTAATAATCTTTGTATTTTAGTTTATTTTAAGAATAGAATGAATAAAGAACGAAATAAGCTGATCGCTTAACCACAAGCCAATCATCTTTTTATTTCTTATATACATAAAATATATATGTACTTGTACTTGGATAGAATATATGTAAGGAAATAAGTGGGAATATGTATATGTATGTCTTCATATATGTTTACATTTTAAAGTACAAATACAATGCTCTACTTATGATTTATAAGTAAAAACACATGAACAAAACGATTGAAAAAAATTTTAAATGTTTGTGTTCTCGTAGGAAACGTTTGCGAAATTTTTTTTTTGTTTTCCCACTGTGCATAACATTTGTTTTTGATGATAAGTGTTTGTTATACCTATGTACATATATACGTACATATGTACACATTTATGTATTTGCCAAAAGCAAGTTTTCATGTTTCCCGCTGGTATAAGGGACTAGCACAGTACGTGTTGATCCGCTAGCTATCTTGGCACCACCTCTACCCCCGTTACAATCTACCACACATGTATTTGAGTGGTGAATTTAGCACGAGCACGACATTGGAGGTGGTGATTGACCCCTCTTTACATAACCTTAGCCTACGTTCTAAGGTGCAGGTCTTGTGCTAGTCACAAGTAGCTATCAAAAGAACTAACCCAAGAGAGCTATCACATTCACCACCCTTGCTCGCTGATGAATTCTGCCACTCCCATTATTCTATCCTTTTTCTACTCATATTAAAACAGTTGAATTTTGCAAAACAAAAAAACTATATTTATATCTCTGTATTTAGATTTTTTTTAAAGAAAACAATTCATTCATATGTACTTATTCTTAAATTAATTAAATTTCATTTACATACTTTCTTTTAAAAATTACTCTTTCTAGATTTCACTTTTAATGTTAATTCCTTAAAATCTGAAATACTACTGAAGTTTTTTTTAATAAACAAAAGCACAAAGATAATGCTATGATCTTAAAGATTTTGTTGTTTAAATAACGGGATCTTTGAAAATATATAATTGCCCTCAGTGACAAACATTAAATCGGTCGTAAAAAAATATGTGTGGTATGTATTACCTAGTGATAGCGAATTAGCTATCGAATAGTGGGTAGAGATTGTAACAACTACTAGTGAATATGCACAGATGTAGTAGCCGAGTGGCATACCCTTTCGTTACCGCTTTTAGTGCATAGAGAGAAAGCACCCCCCCCCCCCCCACTTCGCTAACCACTTGTGACAATGGTTTCTGCTTATACCACTGGGTTATGTTTTTCCTTTTTTAATTTATTATTTTTTATTTTATTTATTTAACAAAATCAATTCAATCTCAATAAAGGAAAATAACTTAAACTGCTAAGCTCACAAAACACACTTTGACCGCGACGAAGTCTCTAAACCTTTCTTTTCGTGATTTTTGTAACAATGTAACTCAATCATTCCATTGATGGTATATAAATATATACTGGAATCGGATGTATACTATAGGAGATGTGGATTATCAGGTAAATTTTATTCGGGAAAATATTAATTGCTTATTTGATCAGTGTGTTCCAATAAGGACTATACTTGTTAACGCCAACAAACATCCCCGGTTTACAACTGAAATAAAGCTTTCAAAACGGATTATCTTAGGGTTCTTCATGGGTTCGGTCGTAGCCAGGTAGGGTTGCCATATTCTAAAAGCAAAAAAAGTTCATTGAGGGAAAAACAGTACTTTTCAAAACAAAACAGTACATTATTTTTCTTTATTGATATAATAACTTTTACTTCAATACGTCAAATTCTTATTTCAAATAAGTCAATAAGAAACATAAAAACATTTTAATACTAACAGAACGGTGAAATAACTTTTAATTCAATATATCACATATTTTTTAAAAATAAGTTAATAAAAAATTAAAAACGTAACGTAAAATTTTGGATTTCTTTTAAAAGGCAATAGATATATACACATACATATATACATAGATCTTCTCGGACCATAAATAATATCTTGAGTTACTAAAGTCAACAAAAGCACAAATTAAAGATCGTTTTTCGAATGATATTAATGTTGGTTTAAATAAACGAATTACTAATGCTGCACCATTTTTAACTGCATTTCATAACTACCCACTATATTTTCAAATTAAATTTTGAAAATTATCAAATACATACATATCAAAATTTATTAATTAAATTTAAACAATTGGTCGCGTTCATAAGACGTAGCTGTTGAGCTCAACTGTTCTGAAACTGTTGAACTCAACGGTTACGTCTTAGAAACGACATGATTAATATTTGGATAATGAACAGCTGATTAATGTAAACAATTGAAAAGAAATACAAATGCTGCAAAAGAAGTAATTTAATTTTGCTAAATTATTTAGTTTGGCTTATACTAAAAAGTATTGACAATACAGAATTTGCAATGAAGTTTTTCTTGGCAAGAATTTTCCAATTTAATTTAAAATCTGCACCACAAATTTAATATTCACAACATAAAAATGCACGGTAAAATACTCCAATAAAATTACAAGCCTGTGCCGATAGTATTTATATTTCAACGCTGGTGCTCAAAAAATCTTTGAACCTTATATGAACTAATTATGTAATTAATATAAATACCATAATGAACCGACGCACATTTAACGAAATTTGTATTTTAATTTTATTTCTTTATTTTCGTTACTTTATCGCATTTGTAATGCCTTTAGCTGTGTTCGAGTACTTTTACAGTAAAATGCAGTAAATGAGTAATTACTGAGTAAACAGAAAAATTTACTCTCAAAAAAGTTGTTGCCCAAAAAAGTACTCGAACGGAAAAATTGCAAAAATTAGTAGGATTTCGCAAACAGCTGCTTGGAAATCAATGTAGTGCTTAAATATATTTACACTTTGGACTACTCAACTCTATTTCTTGTTGGTACTCGATGCAATATTTATTATAACACGAATATTTTAAAAAAATATAAACAAATTATTTTCTATAATCGTTTAAATGTGTTTATTTTAATTTTATTTGATTTTCCTAAGTTGTTTCTGATTAAATTTATTCAAAAGTGTGATTTTTTTTGCTATTGACTACCTTAACAGTAAGTGCAGTTCTAAGTAACCATATACTTAGCATTTTCACAACTCCAAGGAAATAACAAAATAATAACAAAAATGGCTGTAAATGGTTTTTACAACATTTATTTCGTTTTAAAAGTCATATACATCATGTTTAACGAATGAATAGTTTAAAACCAATTGTTTGCTTATTATTTTATATTAGTTTATTTCAGACTTTTTCCTTTTTTTAAGTAATTTTTTCACAAATAGTATCCTTTTTGTTTTCTTACTTTTGTTTGTTTACCTTTGAATCATACATACATATGTATGTTTTTTTGGTTTTGCTAAATTTTACCACAAGAAATTTCTACAGTAAAAATTAGTAAATTCTCACCCAAGAACTGTGACTTTACGCTCTCAATTTGTGTTCTCATTTACTGTAACTTGAGTAAACGCAAGCAATTTCGTAAAATGCAGTAAAATTTTTTAAAAACTTTTGGGTACTCCAACACACTTATTATGTGTTTATGTATATGCAGGCGCGCAATTTTCTGTGCCTGTTTTATAATTCATTCGTATGTTCGCGGGAGTATTAATTATATGTAACATCTCAATTGTGTACCTTTTTTTGTAATTGTTTTCTTGTTGTAATATTGCTGTATTACTAATATTGGGAGAGAGTCCATTATTTGCACAGTGGGCTGCTAACGCTGCTTTTTGTTCTGTTGTGCCTTTTTTTGTTTTATCGTTCCTACATATACATACTTTATTACAAGTATTAAGCCCATCGCCCTTGCAAGGTATTTGATATTACATTGGATTTCTCTAGTAAATCCAACTTTGATTTTGTGTTCGAAAATAATATATTAAGTCTTAAAAGCAATATTAACGTTTTGTTTATCGAAAATATCCGAGTACGAAATTCTTTCAGACAATCCAGGAACGTGAGTCATTGATTTAAAAATCTTTTCGGTTTTTTCAGTAGGCACTTGGTTGATATTTTTAATATCGTTTTGAATAATGTCATTGGTCATATTAAACGAAAAACTATTCCTTTGTAATATTTTCCTTATCCTTCTGATATTTTGTTTATGGTATATCGTGTCGCTAATCTGCAAAACTCTTCTCCCGAAATTCTGTGCTGTGTTAATTTTCACATGTTAAGGATGGTTAGAGTAATAGTTGGCGATGCGTCAGGACGTTGGTTTTTAGTACCAATCTATTGTCAATGTGTTTTTTTTCGTATTATGAGCGTGTCTAAATATAACAACATTGCATTCTGTTCTAACTCCTTTGTAAACTGTATGTGTCTTAGAGATGGGCATCGATCACGTGATTAGCGTGAATCATGCGTGATCACGCATGATCGTGAGCAGTTTTTTATTTCAATCACGTGAGCGTGCATGATCGTGAGTATAAAAAAACTTAGCGTGATTGAGCGTGCATGAGTAGATTTTTTGCGTGAGTGTTTCGTGATTTTTTCGATTTTGGAATTTTTTTCATATTTTTAATAGCTACGTGGTTTTTAATTTTGACATGAAGACATAAAACGTTGTGCCGGTATGCATTAATGCACTCATATGAATGAACAGTGTCAAAGTAGCAGTATAAGTCCGAGTTTCGACTGGCAAACATTTGGAAGAAAAACATCTGGAATTCTTTTTCGATTTTTCACTCGTGTTCTCACAGACGAACAAGACCTATAAATTTAAAGTTTTTGGAAAAAAGCTAAAAATCTTCCGCTTCTGCAAAAATTGGCCAAACAAATACTGTGTGTACCATCCAGCTCAGCTACAAGCGAAGGAGTTTTTTCAACACCAGGAAGAATACTTGAAGTGATGTAAAACGGACTTCTCGGGAAAAATGTTGACAATATTTTATTTCTGCATATATATATATATATATATTTATCTATTAACGCTAAATTATAAGATCTTACTTTATGTTAATATTTTAAACAGATGGCTTAGAAAATGAATGATTTTAATCAAAATATTTTAAATATGTACATAAATTTAAATTTCACTTCAAAACTTCGAAATAAAAGAAAATTTATATTTTCTTTAAGAATTTTCAATTGTATTCAATTGCCAAATTTAATTTTAACTACAAAGTTTGAAATCGCATGATACATATGTACATACATACATATGAGTAAATTCTGCGTGAGAATCCTACATTCGTACGCGTTTTCACATTAATATATAAAATTATTTTGGTCTTTCAAAAGAGGTACCATCAACTTATGCATGGTTTTTAGTGGGATATAAGTGTACTTTCGAATGGCATAAAAATAATAAAGTTTTGTGACGCACGCTACAAAAAACGGGAGTAACTTTGAAAGTTAAAGTGTGTTTTCTTAATTTTTTGCGAATTTTCGCATAATAAAGTACACAAAATATAGTTCCTAAAAGATAGATGAATATAATAGAATTCTAAAATAACTTATTTGCGGTCAAAAAATTTTGTCGTTTTTTGCCAGAAGACATAAACCCTTTGTAACGCAGCCTACGTGACGCACGCTACATTTTTCTATTTTCTATTCGGAAATTTCATACCTAATTTCAATGTTTCGACAATAGTAAACAAAAAATGTTTTTACTAAAATTGAAGTGAATTCAAATCGTCTCAATTTCACCCGATCTGAAAGGAACAAAACGGTAATAACCATGAGATACCGTACGCTAATTTCGGACTGGCAATTCTTTATACCCACTATACGTCTCTGGAATACTCTCTTAATAAAAAATAATTAATTTATTCAAAATATAATTTTTTAAATTAAGAAGATATGGGTAAACTCAGATTTGAACTTAAGCCAAAAATTTTCATTTCAATATAAACCTTAAACAGTTCAACATTTACGAATAAATATTAATTATTAAAAACGAAGGCACCCGTCAAAAACCATCATGTTTACATTGTCACAGGTGGTTGAATACTAAGAAAGTCAACTACAATACAAAAATAAAGTAAACAAAAATGGAAAACTGTTTGATCTCAAAGCCAATGCCTTTAGAAAAAGCAAGAGGGTATGAAATATTTGGAATAATAAAAAATCAGAGATGGAATTTCGTACTAACCGAAATTGATTTAACTTGTAAGAAATGAATAAGTTGCACTTTTCGTATTCTAATTCGTTAAATAATACGGTTAAATAGTTGATATTCCTAGTTACTATTATCCACCGTCAAAAGTGGTAAAATCGAACAAAGAACGCTGATGAGATGGTGTAGCGACCTCGAAATCAGTACTGATCCGTTCTGCTAGTCTGATGAATAAATTGTTTCAAATAAAAATAGTACTCTCTTAATAAAAAATAATGAATTTATCCAAATATAATTTCTTAAATTAAGAAGATATGGGTAAACTCAGATTTGAACTTAAGCCAAAAAATTTTCATTTCAATATAAACCTTAAACAGTTCAACAATTACGAATAAATATTAATTATTAAAAACGAAGGCACCCGTCAAAAACCATCATGTTTACATTGTCACAGGTGGTTGAATACTAAGAAAGTCAACTACAAGACAAAAATAAAGTAAACAAAAATGGAAAACTGCTTGATCTCAAAGCCAATGCCTTTAGAAAAAGCAAGAGGGTATGAAATATTTGGAATAATAAAAAATCAGAGATGGAATTTCGTACTAACCGAAATTGATTTAACTTGTAAGAAATGAATAAGTTGCACTTTTTTGTATTCTAATTCGTTAAATAATACGGTTAAATAGTTGATATTCCTAGTTACTATTATCCACCGTCAAAAGTGGTAAAATCGAACAAAGAACGCTGATGAGATGGTGTAGCGACCTCGAAATCAGTACTGATCTGTTCTGCTAGTCTGATGAATAAATTGTTTCAAATAAAAATAGTACGCTCTTAATAAAAAATAATGAATTTATCCAAATATAATTTCTTAAATTAAGAAGATATGGGTAAACTCAGATTTGAACTTAAGCCAAAAATTTTTCATTTCAATATAAACTTTAAACAGTTCAACAATCACGTATAAATATTAATTATTAAAAACGAAGGCACCCGTCAAAAAACCATCATGTTTACATTGTCACAGGTGGTTGAATACTAAGAAAGTGAACTACAAGACAAAAATAAAGTAAACAAAAATGGAAAACTGCTTGATCTCAAAGCCAACGGCTTTGGAAAAAGCAAGAGAGTATGAAATATTTGGAATAATTAAAAAATCAGAGATGGAATTTCGTACTAACCGAAATTGATTTAACTTGTAAGAAATGAATAAGTTGCACTTTTTTGTATTCTAATTCGTTAAATAATACGGTTAAATAGTTGATATTCCTAGTTACTATTATCCACCGTCAAAAGTGGTAAAATCGAACAAAGAACGCTGATGAGATGGTGTAGCGACCTCGAAATCAGTACTGATCCGTTCTGCTAGTCTCATGAATAAATTGTTTCAAATAAAAATAGTACTCTCTTAATAAAAAATAATGAATTTATCCAAATATAATTTCTTAAATTAAGAAGATATGGGTAAACTCAGATTTGAACTTAAGCCAAAAAATTTTCATTTCAATATAAACCTTAAACAGTTCAACAATTACGAATAAATATTAATTATTAAAAACGAAGGCACCCGTCAAAAACCATCATGTTTACATTGTCACAGGTGGTTGAATACTAAGAAAGTCAACTACAAGACAAAAATAAAGTAAACAAAAATGGAAAACTGCTTGATCTCAAAGCCAATGCCTTTAGAAAAAGCAAGAGGGTATGAAATATTTGGAATAATAAAAAATCAGAGATGGAATTTCGTACTAACCGAAATTGATTTAACTTGTAAGAAATGAATAAGTTGCACTTTTTTGTATTCTAATTCGTTAAATAATACGGTTAAATAGTTGATATTCCTAGTTACTATTATCCACCGTCAAAAGTGGTAAAATCGAACAAAGAACGCTGATGAGATGGTGTAGCGACCTCGAAATCAGTACTGATCTGTTCTGCTAGTCTGATGAATAAATTGTTTCAAATAAAAATAGTACGCTCTTAATAAAAAATAATGAATTTATCCAAATATAATTTCTTAAATTAAGAAGATATGGGTAAACTCAGATTTGAACTTAAGCCAAAAAATTTTCATTTCAATATAAACCTTAAACAGTTCAACAATCACGTATAAATATTAATTATTAAAAACGAAGGCACCCGTCAAAAAACCATCATGTTTACATTGTCACAGGTGGTTGAATACTAAGAAAGTGAACTACAAGACAAAAATAAAGTAAACAAAAATGGAAAACTGCTTGATCTCAAAGCCAACGGCTTTGGAAAAAGCAAGAGAGTATGAAATATTTGGAATAATTAAAAAATCAGAGATGGAATTTCGTACTAACCGAAATTGATTTAACTTGTAAGAAATGAATAAGTTGCACTTTTTTGTATTCTAATTCGTTAAATAATACGGTTAAATAGTTGATATTCCTAGTTACTATTATCCACCGTCAAAAGTGGTAAAATCGAACAAAGAACGCTGATGAGATGGTGTAGCGACCTCGAAATCAGTACTGATCTGTTCTGCTAGTCTGATGAATAAATTGTTTCAAATAAAAATAGTACGCTCTTAATAAAAAATAATGAATTTATCCAAATATAATTTCTTAAATTAAGAAGATATGGGTAAACTCAGATTTGAACTTAAGCCAAAAAATTTTCATTTCAATATAAACCTTAAACAGTTCAACAATCACGTATAAATATTAATTATTAAAAACGAAGGCACCCGTCAAAAAACCATCATGTTTACATTGTCACAGGTGGTTGAATACTAAGAAAGTGAACTACAAGACAAAAATAAAGTAAACAAAAATGGAAAACTGCTTGATCTCAAAGCCAACGGCTTTGGAAAAAGCAAGAGAGTATGAAATATTTGGAATAATTAAAAAATCAGAGATGGAATTTCGTACTAACCGAAATTGATTTAACTTGTTGTGATGTTAAGGTATGTAAAGATTTATGTATGTTTACATATCTAAACTGGAGGCAGTATTGTAGCCTATTAGTAGGGGAGACTGGGGCAGCTTCGGCCTTGGGGCACCTTCGGCAATACGATTTTCGATATGAAAGACTTATTTTACATCACTAAGATTTAAAGTAAATGTATCGAATATCGAAATAAATAACTCTCACAAAGTTTGTCATCTTTAGCTTACCAACTTACTTGACTACGCGTGTTTTAGTATTTTTGCAAGTGTTTTTGTAATATTGTGATTCTAGTTTGTAAGTATTTTGTACATAAAATTTTTCAATATTTAAAATTTAGTTTACAAATAAAGATTAATAATTGTGTTATTTTCCTAAAACATAAGTGAAATCTAAATATTTGTTGAAGAATAAAAGACAAAAAAAGAAAAAATTATAAATAGTGCTTCGGGGTAGATTCAGCGTTTGAAATTGGGGCACAATCAGCATCTGCTTAACTAGAACTAGAATGCCTAAGGTGCTAGTTCGAGAAAATATATCGTCCTCTGAAGAAAGTAACACAAGCGTGTCATATGCAGACACAGATCAGTCAGTTGGATCCTTTTTTGAAAATGAGGATGCATCGGAGAACAATGACGCCTCAAACTATAAATTGACTGAAAGTACTGAGCTTAAGGTCGGAGATTACGTCTTAGTTAAGCTAAATCAAAATAGCAAAAAGCTAATTTATTACATCGCTGAGATCACTGAAACTCTTGGCGACTGCACCTTCACAGTTAGTTTCTTTCGGAAGCTCGATCAATTTTCATCTCTGTTTGTTAAGCCTGAAAATGAAGATATTTCAGTAGTTTTAAGGAGCGAAATATAACTTAAGTTACCAAGCCCATCGAACCTACCTTCAACTTCACGTAGCCGCACCAAATATTTATTTGAAGTAGACTTAAAGTCTTATTATATTAAATAATTAATTAATATGGAATATCTTTGTTTTACGTTTTATGAATAAAAAGAATTGTTTATTTTTATATTTGTTGATATGATTATTAATTTTTTTCTATGTAGGGAATAAATAAATGCCTTAAAAGGAATTTTTACTAAGCAACTGCCTTTTAAAATATTAACGACGAATGTGCCCCACAAAATGCCGTAGCTACCCCGGCATGGGGCACATTCAGCGAAAATGACTTTTTCTACTAATTCTCAAAAATATGGAATCAATACTAAGTCTTTATACAATTTTTTACTTATATCTTTTTATTCAATACCCAAGCACAATAACATGCCACAAAATTTTTAAATTTGTGATATAACTTCTTAAATTCAGAGCTGCTAAAAAAAAGTGCTGAATCTGCCCCAGTCTCCCCTACCTGCCTAATAAGGTTTAAGCCGGCGCTTAAAAACGCCACTGGCTAGTAGTACGAATGAAGGCAACTAAAATGCCTGTATAGGGAAGGAAGCAGATGAATGCTTTCTTGGTAAAAACCCTCGAAAATTAAACAGCCGATTTGAGGCTAAATCAAGAGTAGTTTTATTCAAAAATTTCAAGTGCTTAAATACTAAAATAACGGGATTCTTGACAAAAATAATAATAATAACAATAATAAACAAAATTCCATTTCTTTGGAATTTTGAGTGAAAATATCCAGTCATATAATAAACAAGAAAAAGATAGTTATATAGTTGTGAGTACAAACCATAACTTAAAAATAAGAGTGACTAGGATAATAATAAAGGATATAATTAAATATAATGAAAGTGTTATTTGAGTGAATATAATTATAAAAAGTGACAATAGTAGTAGACTTATTAGGTACACTAATAAAATATAATGAAAGTGTATTTAATAAAATATAATATAATGAAAGTGTTTTTAAGTGACTATCGCTATTAAATAGTAGTGTACCCAGTAAGTCGACTATTATTTAATAGCGATAGTCACTTAAAAACACTTTCATTATATTTTATTAAATACACTTTCATTATATTTTATTAGTGTACCTAATAAGTCTACTACTATTGTCACTTTTTATAATTATATTCACTCAAATAACACTTTCATTATATTTAATTATATCCTTTATTATTATCCTAGTCACTCTTATTTTTAAGTTATGGTTTGTACTCACAACTATATAACTATCTTTTTCTTGTTTATTATATGACTGGATATTTTCACTCAAAATTCCAAAGAAATGGAATTTTGTTTATTATTGTTATTATTATTATTTTTGTCAAGAATCCCGTTATTTTAGTATTTAAGCACTTGAAATTTTTGAATAAAACTACTCTTGATTTAGCCGCAAATCGGCTGTTTAATTTTCGAGGGTTTTTACCAAGAAAGCATTCATCTGCTTCCTTCCCTATACAGGCATTTTAGTTGCCTTCATTCGTACTACTAGCCAGTGGCGAAGATTTTTTTTTTTTTTATAATTATATTCACTCAAATAACACTTTCATTATATTTAATTATATCCTTTATTATTATCCTAGTCACTCTTATTTTTAAGTTATGGTTTGTACTCACAACTATATAACTATCTTTTTCTTGTTTATTATATAACTGGATATTTTCACTCAAAAATTCCAAAGAAATGGAATTTTGTTTATTATTGTTATTATTATTATTTTTGTCGAGAATCCCGTTATTTTAGTATTTAAGCACTTGAAATTTTTGAATAAAACTACTCTTGATTTAGCCTCAAATCGGCTGTTTAATTTTCGAGGGTTTTTACCAAGAAAGCATTCATCTGCTTCCTTCCCTATACAGGCATTTTAGTTGCCTTCATTCGTACTACTAGCCAGTGGCGTTTTTAAGCGCCGGCTTAAACCTTATTAGGCAGGTACTAATAGGCTACAATACTGCCTCCAGTTTAGATATGTAAACATACATAAATCTTTACATACCTTAACATCACATGGCGATCCTGCCAAATCTGGATAAAAACCAAATGCCCAAAGAAAAATTAACTCCAGCGGGCAACGAGAAGCAGCAAATAGCAGCAGGCCCTAAAAAGCTAACAATAGAGGAGTATAGAAGCCGCCAACAACGCAAAGCAGAAGAAAAGCTTACCCGCATACCGGCTACAGAGAAACCGCGTCACAAACGAGGTGGCCGACTAGTCCGATTAAGGAGAAAAATTGCTGCACTACGCAGAATAGTAGAGGCCGATCCTCCACCATCCTGGCAAGAGGCTAGCAAAATCTGGCTACAAATTGGAGCATTGGAATACCAAATGCAGCAACATAAAAATAAAAATAAAATGAATTTTTAAACACTTTTTTTTTCGTTACATAAATTTTTTTAAACACGATAGAACTTTTATTTTAGATTTATTATAAATAAAACAAATTTTTTTAACTATAGAACACGCGAAACCGAATTAAAAGAAATAAATAAGAAGACATATTGAAATTACTAAATGTCATAATAGATTAGTGATGCCAAGTGCAAAGAAAAATAAAATACACAATAGTAACCAAAGATGTTAATGTCAGCGTTACCAATACAGCATTTTTTTTCATATTAGAAACAAAATAAATATTTAAGATTCAATAAAAATAATAAATATTTTTATATTATAATACCTATGGAAGAACTGCAAGAATATTATATAGAATTAGACAAATTAGAAAAAAATTTTAAAAAAAGCAAAGATAGAGTTTACTCCTTAGAGTTTAAAACAGAAAAACTTAATCGGGTAAAAGATATTGAAGAAAAAGTTGTTAGCATTTTTGAAAACTTAACAGAAAACGAAGAAAGCAGGTCTCTTAAATTCAAATTTGGCGACTTATGTGCAAGATTACTTGATATAATAAGTAATTTAGTTACAAAGAAAACAACAGAAATAAGTGCTCCTAGTTTTTCAAAATCAGCTAACGAGCATAAATCTGATTGTGCAATCATGGCTCAATTCGATATATCGGTTGTGGGAAAAAACCTTCAGGTTTTCAAAGGGTCTTATGAGGCATTGGAAGATTTCATTGTACAAACGGAATTACTACATGATCTACTCAGAGCAGAAGACAGAGAAATATTCGTAAGGTACGTCTATAACTTCAAATTAACAGCACAAGTACGTAGTGTTGTAGGACGATCTAACAGGCCAACAACTTTTCAGGAGTTTAAAAGAGTACTAACTCAAGCTTATCCTAATCCAAAGTCTTTGCAACAAGTCTTAACTGAATTTGGGGCAATAAAACAGGGAAATAAGAGTATATCGGAATACAGAGAAAAAATAATGTTACTTTCAGAGCAGTTAAGCGACTTTGAAATAAAAACTATAGAAAACCCAACGCAGGAGGCTAAAAATGCCGTTTACAAAGTTAGCGAAAGTATGGCTCTTAATGTCTTCATAAAAGGCGTAAACATTGAATACCAGAGCATGTTAGTAGCTTGTGGTCCAAAAACACTAAGCGAGGCGGTAGAAAAATGTATTGCAATGGAAGGCAATATGCGCAACAATGAAAGCAGTGTATTTAGAATTTGGAGACAGGAAAGGGGAAACAGAAATTTCTCTATAGACAATAGATATAACTACAATTACAATAGCAGACCTAATCATAATAATGACAGGGGCGGTCCTAGTTACAATAATTACAGAGGCGGTCCTAGTCACAATAATTACAGGAGCGGTCCTACGCACAATAATAATAGGGGCAATTTTAATAATTATAATAGCAGAAATAGCGCTGGTCAAAATGGGTTTAGAGACAATCATTTCAGAGGCAACAACAATGTTCGACCTGTTATTAATAACAACAGGAATCACAATTCTACTAGGCAGAACATCCGCGGTAACAACCAGGGAAACTAGAAGGGCCGGATAACAGAGAGAGTTATCCACGGCCACGAAAATTATTCAAACTAGCAACAACGATAGGTAATTCAGTAAATATTACGTGTAGGTGTAAGAAGGGAAACCTAAATTTTCTAATAGATACCGGAGCTGACATCTCCATTTGTAAGCAAGAGTATATAGAAGATATAGACAAAAATGAGATATCATCTTTAAGTGGCATTACATTACAAACTATAGAAAGTATAGGTACAGCTTATTTAGGCCTACAGCTAGAAAACTGTCACGTGAATCACAAGTTCCACATAGTTGATAATGATTTTCCTATTGCTACTGATGGAATCATTGGGAGAGACATGTTAGAAAAATTTAAATGCAAAATCGATTTCGAAACTTACACGGTATCATTCAATGTATCGGGAGAAGAGTTTGTTCTTCCGATTAACCCAAAAAGAATTTATAAAGCGGAGATTTGTGTACCAGCTCGATCAGAATCAGTGGTACCGGTGAACATTTACACGAATGAAGATAGCATTGTTTTAAATAAAGAGCTATCACCTGGAATTTTCGTAGGCAACAGCATAATACCGGCGGTGGGCGTAAAGCACATCAAAATACTAAATACGACCAACAAAGATGCAGTTTTAAATGATTTAAAATTTGAAATAGACACATTGTCTAATTATGAAATATATAGTGGCCACAACAACAAATTATTGAACAATGAAAGAATAAAAGAAATTTTACAGAACTTGAAGATCGAATCAATGGATCCTATTGCTAAGCAGTCACTTACCAACATAATAGCTAAATACAGCGATATTTTTCAACTTGATGGCGACAAATTAACGGTCAACAATTTTTACACTCAAAAAGTTCAACTAACGGATTCAACTCCAATATACATAAAACCTTACAGGTTACCAGAAGCGCAAATAAATGAAATAGATGAGCAAATCAATAAATTACTAGAGGATGATATTATTGAACCATCGGTAAGTGCGTATAATTCCCCGTTGTTAGTAATACCAAAAAAATCAGTCGATAATACGAAGAAATGGCGAGTAGTCGTAGACTTCAGAAAACTAAACGAAAAAGTAGTTAGCGACAAATTTCCGTTAACTAAAATTGAAGATGTTTTAGACAAGCTGGGCAGAGCTAAATATTTTTCCACGCTAGACATGACCAGCTCATTCCATCAGATCAACTTGCACAAAGATTCAAGACCACTGACAGCATTTTCAACCAGAAATGGCCATTTTCAATTTACCAGGTTGCCATTTGGATTAAAAATATCATCCAACAGTTTCCAAAGGATGTTAACCATTGCACTGAGTGGTCTAGGTGCGGAAGCATTTTTATATGTTGACGACATTATTGTATTTGGGTGCAGCATGCAACATCATCATGAAAATTTGGAAAAGGTGTTCGAAAAATTAAGAAAATACAACTTGAAATTGAATACTACTAAGTGCTGTTTTTTGAAAAATTAGGTGGTATATCTAGGCCATCTAATAACTAATGAGGGAATACGTACTGATCCTGCCAAAAACAGTGTAATAGAAAAATATCCGACGCCGAAAAGTGCTGACGATGTCAGACGTTTTGTTGCATTTTGCAATTATTATAGACGATTTGTCGACAATTTTGCTGAAATAGCTCGAGAATTAAACGCATTATTAAAAAAAAATACACCATTCATTTGGAGTGAGGGTTGTCAGAAATCTTTCGAAACGTTAAAGTCAAAATTACTGAATCCGCCCATACTTCAGTATCCTGATTTTAGTAAACCATTCATATTAACGACTGATGCTTCGAATTTTGCACTGGGAGCTGTACTGGCTCAGGGTGAGATTGGGTCAGAACTGCCTATATCTTATGCGAGTAAAACTTTAAGCAAACACGACATGAATAAACCCATCATTGAAAAAGAGCTTTTGGCCATACATTGGGCTATAAATTTTTTCCGTCCATACCTTTACGGTCGGAAATTTTACGTAATAACTGATCATAGACCATTAGTGTCTTTGTTTACACATAGAAATCCATCATCAAAGATGACTCGGATTAGACTTGACTTAAGTGACTATGACTTTGAAATATCATACAAAAAAGGCAAAATGAATACAAACGCTGATGCATTATCGCGAATAGTCGTGAACAGTGATACATTAAAAGCAATGATTCCCACTGGAACAGAAGAGAAACCGAAAGAAATATTTGCGTTAACACGGAACATGAATAAAAAGTTAAATATGCAAAAAGAGAACACAATTGCTAATAAAGAGCAAGATAAGCATTTTATATGGGAGTGTACATCAATTACTGATATAAAAAAGACAAAAAAGCTAAGATTCGAAGTAGATAAAAATCTAAAAAAATCACGTATCATAATAAATGATTCAGAGGTGGTAATAAAGTGCAGCGAAAATCCAATGAACACACAGATGTCTTTGGAGAAACTGTTACCAAAAATGCTATCCCTGAGTATAGAAGTACTCGCTTTAAAAGACGACGATGTCATATTTAAAATCATACAAATTGAAAAATTTAAAAATATTTTTAGAAATTTAAAAAGAAAAGATGGTGAAAATCTGAAAATTTTAATATATAAAGGACCAATACGCATCACGAATGTAAATCAACAGAATAATCTAATTATCGAGTATCACAATTCACCTATAGGAGGTCACTTGGGTGTAAGAAAAACCATTTTAAAACTTAAGCAAAGATACATATGGAAAAACATGTCAAAAATGGTAAGAAAACACATTTCAAATTGCAAAAAGTGCAAATTAAATAAACAAATAAAACATACAAGAGAAAAATTAACTATTACTGAAACACCAGGAAATAGCTTTGAAGTAATATCAATAGATATAGTAGGTCCTCTAAGATTTTCTAATGGGTTTAGGTACATTCTTACTATGCAATGCGACTTAACAAAATACATCATAGCGTGTCCAGTTGAAACAAAGGATGCTAGGACAGTTGCAAAGGCTCTGGTAAGGAATTTGATATTAATATACGGCCATTTTAAAGTCCTCAAATCGGATAGAGGCACTGAATTCGTGAATGATTTAATGAAAGAAGTATGCGATCTGTTAGAAATAAAACAAGTCTTCAGTGTACCCAGTAAGTCGACTATTATTTAATAGCGATAGTCACTTAAAAACACTTTCATTATATTATATTTTATTAAATACACTTTCATTATATTTTATTAGTGTACCTAATAAGTCTACTACTATTGTCACTTTTTATAATTATATTCACTCAAATAACACTTTCATTATATTTAATTATATCCTTTATTATTATCCTAGTCACTCTTATTTTTAAGTTATGGTTTGTACTCACAACTATATAACTATCTTTTTCTTGTTTATTATATAACTGGATATTTTCACTCAAAATTCCAAAGAAATGGAATTTTGTTTATTATTGTTATTATTATTATTTTTGTCGAGAATCCCGTTATTTTAGTATTTAAGCACTTGAAATTTTTGAATAAAACTACTCTTGATTTAGCCTCAAATCGGCTGTTTAATTTTCGAGGGTTTTTACCAAGAAAGCATTCATCTGCTTCCTTCCCTATACAGGCATTTTAGTTGCCTTCATTCGTTCTACTAGCCAGTGGCGTTTTTAAGCGCCGGCTTAAACCTTATTAGGCAGGTACTAATAGGCAACAACACTGCCTCCAGTTTAGATATGTAAACATACTTAGATCTTTACATACCTTAACATCACATGGCGATCCTGCCAAATCTGGATAAAAACCAAATGCCCAAAGAAAAATTAACTCCAGCGGGCAACGAGAAGCAGCAAATAGCAGCAGGCCCTAAAAAGCTAACAATAGAGGAGTATAGAAGCCGCCAACAACGCAAAGCAGAAGAAAAGCTTACCCGCATACCGGCTACAGAGAAACCGCGTCACAAACGAGGTGGCCGACTAGTCCGATTAAGGAGAAAAATTGCTGCACTACGCAGAATAGTAGAGGCCGATCCTCCACCATCCTGGCAAGAGGCTAGCAAAATCTGGCTACAAATTGGAGCATTGAAATACCAAATGCAGCAACATAAAAATAAAAATAAAATGAATTTTTAAACACTTTTTTTTGTTACAAAAATTTTTTTTTATTTTAGATTTATTATAAATAAAACAAATTTTTTTAACTATAGCACACGCGAAACCGAATTAAAAGAAATAAATAAGAAGACATATTGAAATTACTAAATGTCATAATAGATTAGTGCTGCCAAGTGCAAAGAAAAATAAAATTCACAATAGTAACCAAAGATGTTAATGTCAGCGTTACCAATACAGCATTTTTTTTTCATATTAGAAACAAAATAAATATTTAAGATTCAATAAAAATAATAAATATTTTTATATTATAATACCTATGGAAGAACTGCAAGAATATTATATAGAATTAGACAAATTAGAAAAAAATTTTAAAAAAAGCAAAGATAGAGTTTACTCCTTAGAGTTTAAAACAGAAAAACTTAATCGGGTAAAAGATATTGAAGAAAAAGTTGTTAGCATTTTTGAAAACTTAACAGAAAACGAAGAAAGCAGGTCTCTTAAATTCAAATTTGGCGACTTATGTGCAAGATTACTTGATATAATAAGTAATTTAGTTACAAAGAAAACAACAGAAATAAGTGCTCCTAGTTTTTCAAAATCAGCTAACGAGCATAAATCTGATTGTGCAATCATGGCTCATTTCGATATATCGGTTGTGGGAAAAAACCTTCAGGTTTTCAAAGGGTCTTATGAGGCATTGGAAGATTTCATTGTACAAACGGAATTACTACATGATCTACTCAGAGCAGAAGACAGAGAAATATTCGTAAGGTACGTCTATAACTTCAAATTAACAGCACAAGTACGTAGTGTTGTAGGACGATCTAACAGGCCAACAACTTTTCAGGAGTTTAAAAGAGTACTAACTCAAGCTTATCCTAATCCAAAGTCTTTGCAACAAGTCTTAACTGAATTTGGGGCAATAAAACAGGGAAATAAGAGTATATCGGAATACAGAGAAAAAATAATGTTACTTTCAGAGCAGTTAAGCGACTTTGAAATAAAAACTATAGAAAACCCAACGCAGGAGGCTAAAAATGCCGTTTACAAAGTTAGCGAAAGTATGGCTCTTAATGTCTTCATAAAAGGCGTAAACATTGAATACCAGAGCATGTTAGTAGCTTGTGGTCCAAAAACACTAAGCGAGGCGGTAGAAAAATGTATTGCAATGGAAGGCAATATGCGCAACAATGAAAGCAGTGTATTTAGAATTTGGAGACAGGAAAGGGGAAACAGAAATTTCTCTATAGACAATAGATATAACTACAATTACAATAGCAGACCTAATCATAATAATGACAGGGGCGGTCCTAGTTACAATAATTACAGAGGCGGTCCTAGTCACAATAATTACAGGAGCGGTCCTACGCACAATAATAATAGGGGCAATTTTAATAATTATAATAGCAGAAATAGCGCTGGTCAAGATGGGTTTAGAGACAATCATTTCAGAGGCAACAACAATGTTCGACCTGTTATTAATAACAACAGGAATCACAATTCTACTAGGCAGAACATCCGCGGTAACAACCAGGGAAACTAGAAGGGCCGGATAACATAGAGAGTTATCCACGGCCACGAAAATTATTCAAACTAGCAACAACGATAGGTAATTCAGTAAATATTACGTGTAGGTGTAAGAAGGGAAACCTAAATTTTCTAATAGATACCGGAGCTGACATCTCCATTTGTAAGCAAGAGTATATAGAAGATATAGACAAAAATGAGATATCATCTTTAAGTGGCATTACATTACAAACTATAGAAAGTATAGGTACAGCTTATTTAGGCCTACAGCTAGAAAACTGTCACGTGAATCACAAGTTCCACATAGTTGATAATGATTTTCCTATTGCTACTGATGGAATCATTGGGAGAGACATGTTAGAAAAATTTAAATGCAAAATCGATTTCGAAACTTACACGGTATCATTCAATGTATCGGGAGAAGAGTTTGTTCTTCCGATTAACCCAAAAAGAATTTATAAAGCGGAGATTTGTGTACCAGCTCGATCAGAATCAGTGGTACCGGTGAACATTTACACGAATGAAGATAGCATTGTTTTAAATAAAGAGCTATCACCTGGAATTTTCGTAGGCAACAGCATAATACCGGCGGTGGGCGTAAAGCACATCAAAATACTAAATACGACCAACAAAGATGCAGTTTTAAATGATTTAAAATTTGAAATAGACACATTGTCTAATTATGAAATATATAGTGGCCACAACAACAAATTATTGAACAATGAAAGAATAAAAGAAATTTTAAAGAACTTGAAGATCGAATCAATGGATCCTATTGCTAAGCAGTCACTTACCAACATAATAGCTAAATACAGCGATATTTTTTAACTTGATGGCGACAAATTAACGGTCAACAATTTTTACACTCAAAAAGTTCAACTAACGGATTCAACTCCAATATACATAAAACCTTACAGGTTACCAGAAGCGCAAATAAATGAAATAGATGAGCAAATCAATAAATTACTAGAGGATGATATTATTGAACCATCGGTAAGTGCGTATAATTCCCCGTTGTTAGTAATACCAAAAAAATCAGTCGATAATACGAAGAAATGGCGAGTAGTCGTAGACTTCAGAAAACTAAACGAAAAAGTAGTTAGCGACAAATTTCCGTTAACTAAAATTGAAGATGTTTTAGACAAGCTGGGCAGAGCTAAATATTTTTCCACGCTAGACATGACCAGCTCATTCCATCAGATCAACTTGCACAAAGATTCAAGACCACTGACAGCATTTTCAACCAGAAATGGCCATTTTCAATTTACCAGGTTGCCATTTGGATTAAAAATATCATCCAACAGTTTCCAAAGGATGTTAACCATTGCACTGAGTGGTCTAGGTGCGGAAGCATTTTTATATGTTGACGACATTATTGTATTTGGGTGCAGCATGCAACATCATCATGAAAATTTGGAAAAGGTGTTCGAAAAATTAAGAAAATACAACTTGAAATTGAATACTACTAAGTGCTGTTTTTTGAAAAATGAGGTGGTATATCTAGGCCATCTAATAACTAATGAGGGAATACGTACTGATCCTGCCAAAAACAGTGTAATAGAAAAATATCCGACGCCGAAAAGTGCTGACGATGTCAGACGTTTTGTTGCATTTTGCAATTATTATAGACGATTTGTCGACAATTTTGCTGAAATAGCTCGAGAATTAAACGCATTATTAAAAAAAAATACACCATTCATTTGGAGTGAGGGTTGTCAGAAATCTTTCGAAACGTTAAAGTCAAAATTACTGAATCCGCCCATACTTCAGTATCCTGATTTTAGTAAACCATTCATATTAACGACTGATGCTTCGAATTTTGCACTGGGAGCTGTACTGGCTCAGGGTGAGATTGGGTCAGAACTGCCTATATCTTATGCGAGTAAAACTTTAAGCAAACACGACATGAATAAACCCATCATTGAAAAAGAGCTTTTGGCCATACATTGGGCTATAAATTTTTTCCGTCCATACCTTTACGGTCGGAAATTTTACGTAATAACTGATCATAGACCATTAGTGTCTTTGTTTACACATAGAAATCCATCATCAAAGATGACTCGGATTAGACTTGACTTAAGTGACTATGACTTTGAAATATCATACAAAAAAGGCAAAATGAATACAAACGCTGATGCATTATCGCGAATAGTCGTGAACAGTGATACATTAAAAGCAATGATTCCCACTGGAACAGAAGAGAAACCGAAAGAAATATTTGCGTTAACACGGAACATGAATAAAAAGTTAAATATGCAAAAAGAGAACACAATTGCTAATAAAGAGCAAGATAAGCATTTTATATGGGAGTGTACATCAATTACTGATATAAAAAAGACAAAAAAGCTAAGATTCGAAGTAGATAAAAATCTAAAAAAATCACGTATCATAATAAATGATTCAGAGGTGGTAATAAAGTGCAGCGAAAATCCAATGAACACACAGATGTCTTTGGAGAAACTGTTACCAAAAATGCTATCCCTGAGTATAGAAGTACTCGCTTTAAAAGACGACGATGTCATATTTAAAATCATACAAATTGAAAAATTTAAAAATATTTTTAGAAATTTAAAAAGAAAAGATGGTGAAAATCTGAAAATTTTAATATATAAAGGACCAATACGCATCACGAATGTAAATCAACAGAATAATCTAATTATCGAGTATCACAATTCACCTATAGGAGGTCACTTGGGTGTAAGAAAAACCATTTTAAAACTTAAGCAAAGATACATATGGAAAAACATGTCAAAAATGGTAAGAAAACACATTTCAAATTGCAAAAAGTGCAAATTAAATAAACAAATAAAACATACAAGAGAAAAATTAACTATTACTGAAACACCAGGAAATAGCTTTGAAGTAATATCAATAGATATAGTAGGTCCTCTAAGATTTTCTAATGGGTTTAGGTACATTCTTACTATGCAATGCGACTTAACAAAATACATCATAGCGTGTCCAGTTGAAACAAAGGATGCTAGGACAGTTGCAAAGGCTCTGGTAAGGAATTTGATATTAATATACGGCCATTTTAAAGTCCTCAAATCGGATAGAGGCACTGAATTCGTGAATGATTTAATGAAAGAAGTATGCGATCTGTTAGAAATAAAACAAGTCTTCAGCACACCATACCACCACGAAACCTTGGGTTCCGTGGAGAGAAGTCATAGGGTACTAAATGAATTTCTTCTGAACTTCTGTATAGATGATGAATGGGACCATTGGATCCCATACTTTTGTTTTGCATACAATACCACGCCACATGTAGATACAAATTATACTCCATATGAGCTTATATTCGGTAGGCTACCCAATTTGCCTCATGAGAAAATTTTAAAAACTGAACCAATTTATAATACTGAAAACTATTCCAAGGAATTAAAAGCAAGACTAAAGTTTTCTTTGCAAAAAGCAAAGGAATTACTTGAAATATCGAAGAGAAAACGTGTCGAACAATGCACGGAAATTAATCCGTTGAAATTGAAAGTAGGAGACATGGTTTTAGTTAAAAACTTTAATAGAAAGAAAAGTCAACCTCCTTATAAAGGTCCGTATAAAGTAATTAAAACTAAAGGAGTAAATTCAATTATAGATTTAGGAAACACATATAAAGAATTTCATAATAATAATTTAAAAAAATATTAATTAAATTGTCAAAAAAAAAAAAAAAAAATTTTAAAAAATTTTTCTTAAGGGTAGGGGTGTAGTGTACCCAGTAAGTCGACTATTATTTAATAGCGATAGTCACTTAAAAACACTTTCATTATATTATATTTTATTAAATACACTTTCATTATATTTTATTAGTGTACCTAATAAGTCTACTACTATTGTCACTTTTTATAATTATATTCACTCAAATAACACTTTCATTATATTTAATTATATCCTTTATTATTATCCTAGTCACTCTTATTTTTAAGTTATGGTTTGTACTCACAACTATATAACTATCTTTTTCTTGTTTATTATATGACTGGATATTTTCACTCAAAATTCCAAAGAAATGGAATTTTGTTTATTATTGTTATTATTATTATTTTTGTCAAGAATCCCGTTATTTTAGTATTTAAGCACTTGAAATTTTTGAATAAAACTACTCTTGATTTAGCCGCAAATCGGCTGTTTAATTTTCGAGGGTTTTTACCAAGAAAGCATTCATCTGCTTCCTTCCCTATACAGGCATTTTAGTTGCCTTCATTCGTTCTACTAGCCAGTGGCGTTTTTAAGCGCCGGCTTAAACCTTATTAGGCAGGTACTAATAGGCAACAATACTGCCTCCAGTTTAGATATGTAAACATACTTAGATCTTTACATACCTTAACATCACATTGCAATACATTTTTCTACCGCCTCGCTTAGTGTTTTTGGACCACAAGCTA